>CAUYON010001961.1:0-11670 GCA_963573935.1 Arctocebus calabarensis
TTTTTTTTTGAGACAGAGCCTCAAGCTGTCGCCCTGGGTAGAGTGTTGTGGCATTACAGCTCACAGCAACCTCCAATTCCTGGGCTCAAGCGAGTCTCCTGCCTCTGCCTCCCAAGTAGCTGGGAATACAGGCGCCCGCCACAATGCCAGGCTATTTTTGTTTGGGTTGCAGCCGTCATTGTTGGTTGGCGGGCCCAGGCTGGATTCGAACTCGCCAGCTCAGGTTTACATGGCTGGCGCCTTAGCCCGCTGAGCCACGGGCGCCGAGCCCTGCCTTGGCCTTTCAAAGTGCTAGGATTACAGGCATGAGCCACTATGCCCAAACTCATACAATTGTTTTTTTTTTTAATTGGGATCATACAGCCTTTACAATGTTGTTTTCTGTCATTATGCCATGAGCATTTTCCCAAGTCACCAAATATTCTTCAAAATATATAATTTTAATGACTGCATAATACTTCAAGAGTATGTACCATGACTCCTGAGCATTTAAGTTGGTTTTCCAGTATAAATAACACTACCTAGCCTAGTGCTGTAAGTATTTGCCTGCGTCTCCATTTCCTTAGGATTAATCCTTGTAGGCAGAATTACAAGGTCATCAAACTGATGTATTAAAAGGGTCTTGACATGTACTGCCATATTAATTTCCATGAAAACACAACAAGCCCATTGATTTTCCTGAGCCAAGTGATAGGTAAAGTTCTAAAAGAGCTGGAGTTAGAATGCGAGAGAGTGATTGCCTGTCTCTCCCTCTCCCCCCAGGTTAACTATCCAACAAAAGAGGGGACAGAATTCCAAGTCAGAAAATAAGGGTCTGCAGTCTAGCTCTGCCTCTCCCTGGCTTTGGGAACCTGAAACAAGCCTCCTTCTCCTCACTGGTAGAATGGGTGTGATTAGCTATCTCTGCTCTGCTTATTACCTAGAGCAATTTCCTGCTCATTGAAAAGGTGTTTGTGGCTTGGCACCCATAGCTCAGCGGTCAGGGCACCCGCCACACACAGGGCTGGCGGGTTCAAACCCAGCCAGGGCCTGCTAAACAACAATGACAACTACTACTACTACTACTACAATAAAAATAGCCCGGGCATTGTGGCAGGCATCTGTAGTCCCAGCTACTTGGGAGGATGAGGTAAGAGAATCGCTTGAGCCCAAGAGTTTGAGGTTGCTGTGAGCCGTGACGCCACAGCACTCTACTGAGGGCAACATACTGAGACTCTGTCTCAAAAAAAGAAAAAAGAAAGAAAGAAAAAGTGTTTGTGAAAGTTCTTTGTAAATAGTATTATCTTTCTCATAACCTAGGGGACTGAGAAAGTGGGGAGTAATTTGCGAAAGCTCAAGAACTTCCCTTATTGGCTTTTAACAAGCAGAATGCCCAGGACAAGTGCCACTGGTTCTGAGGGTGACAGAAAAACAGCTTCCTGAAGGGAATTAGTAGCGTCTGGAGTCCAGGAGGACCGAGCAGTGTTTTCCAAAGGTCAGGCACAGCGATGGAAGCTGCGATGCCCAGGGTTAGGCCTAGGACCACCTTGACGGTGCTGGGTGGATCTGGCAATCTAGTGAGAAAGGACCTTCGTGGTAAATGTCCCTGTGTTCCAAGGCCTCCAGCCTCTCCCTCCGTTCTAGTGTTCTGACTGGATGTTTGGGCTTTGGGGAAAATCAAGTTGATTGAAGGCTGATTCAGAAATCGCAGAGGACCCCAGAACTCTCAACTCTGACCCCTTCTTCGGGGCTGCTGCCAGTCAGGCCTGGATTGTTAAGACTCTCCAGTCGGGATTGCAACTAGTGCTTCCAGCCTGCTCTCTCCAGCAGCAGGCGGGTGAAAACAAGACCGTGGCGCCTCCTTGAGCAGCTCAGCTGGACGACCTGAGCTTCCCTCCACACTCCCTACTCCCTTACCCACTCGGCAGATGTCCTTCCCCACCTCTTCATGTTCGCCTAGCGTCAGGGCCTGAAGGGACTCCAGTGACGTTCCCAGCGCCGTCAGGAAGAGCTGCGCAGACCCCAGGGACGCCATCCTCCTCGGTTTCCACCACCACCCCCGGCAGCCCCCACCCCAGCCCACCTCCACGGCCAGAGATGCATCTCGGTCCCCAAATACGCACAACAGGTGGTATTTGCCGGTCCTCCCCAACCACACCTCCCTGCCCCTTCCACCTGCGCCCTAGTCCCCCGGCTGCTCCCGGCCACAAAGCCTACCTTTGAGGTTCTGCGGGTGGCCCCGCGGTGCCCGGCTCGGGTTTCCTCGGGGCAGAGAGGGGATACTGGAGAAGTTGTTGCCCATGGCATCAGGCCCCAAAGGGATCGGCGCTCGCGGGGGCCGGCGAGGCCGGGCGGGAGCGGAGGTCTTGTGTGCGGGTGTGCGCGCACGGGTGCGTGCCGCCAGGGGAGGGCCCTGGTGGGGCTGCGGTTGGGGGCGGGCGGGCCGCTGCTCTGCTCCCTGGCTGGGCGCTTCGCGGGGCTCGGCGGGTCCTGCCCGCCGCGGGTGTCCTAGCACGAGCGGGCTACCTGCCTCCCATGCCCCGCAGCGGGGGCGGGGGCCGCGGGCGGGCCCCTGGGCCGGGGCCGGCGGCGCCCGGGGCTCCCCTCCTCCTCCCGCTGGTGCTGGGGTTCCGGCTGGTGGTGGGTGGCGCGGCGGCTCTGGCGCACTCCCCGGGGGCCATAGAGTCAGGGCTCCAGGCGCGGGCGCTCAGCGGCTCGGCCTGCCCGGAGGGTCGGTGGTTCAGAGACCGACCCGGTCCCCGCCCGCGGGGACGGCCGCTGCGGTGACGTGCGTGGAGCCCTCCCGCTGGCGGGTCTGCATGGAGCGGGGCTCCGTGGAGCGCCGGGCGTGCTGGGTGTTGCCGCCGAGGCTGGTCTCCCCGGGCCGCCGCGCTCCCGCCCCCCGCCGGGTCCCTCCAGCGACCGCCGCCCCCGCCCCCGCCGTCGCCAGGATTCCCTTGCTCTGGTTGTTATGGTGACAGCTGCGCCGGTGAATGAGCGTCTTAGTGACACGCGCGCGCCCGCTCGACCAGATGTGGCACCCGGGCGCGCCGCGTTCCCTTCTATCACCAAGTTCTCCGCGCCGCTGGGGGCCCGGTCGCGGCGCGGGTCGGGGTAAGATATCGAGCAAAGATTAGTGTCCCAGAGGTTGGCCTTATTCCTCGCACGCAGCAGGACTTGAAAACAAGAGGAACAGTAAGGCACCCTGGGTGCCAGGGACAAGGTGAAAATACTCTGTATTACAGTTTACCCCTCACCAGGTACAGGGCCTGGCCGGTGAAAAGCTGAAGAAAAAAGAAATGAGCGAGTGGACGATTGAATAAAGGAATTGAGATTAGGGACCCCAGCACCTGATCTCCACCCCTATTCGGATCTCAGGCGGCCCTAGGGGAAGCGCTCAGAGCAAGAAGGCCAAGCAGGCCGGGCAGAGAGCAGTGGAGGCCTCTGGGTGCATGCAGATCCGCAAGACTTGGTCTCTGGTGGAGCCTAAGGAGCAGATTTGAGGAACACACCATCAGAGAACCACCAGTTCTGAAATAAGTAGTTCTGTCAGCTGGAAGGGCCGGTTCTGGGGTGAGGGGAGGGGTACAGCCTCCAGCAGTTTAAGAAGGCTTCCTGGAGGAAGGGGGCTTCAGCGAGTGCTTGGTTCAAGTGACTGACTCTTCCATCAGTGTACTCAGCACTGCTGCCAAGAGGCCAGTGAGAAGGGAAGATGAAGTCATTCTCCTCCCGTCTGGACCTGGACTATCTCTTTTCCCCAGGGTTAGAAGATACTCCAAGATCTCTCCCAAACCCTCCCCTAGAAAATCAACCTCCAACTCCTCTAGGTCATCTCTAACTCGCTGATCTGGCTTCAGAAATTCTGATCCAAAGTCCCATGAAGACATGGGCAGGCAACAATCACCTCATTGCCTAAATCTCCATGTGACATCTCTTAATTATTCAGGCACAGTTCATGATCTTCCCTGACCATCCCATCTAAAGAACCCCCGCCACTCTCAGGCACTTTGCATACCGTTATTGTGTTTTATTTTCTTCATAGTTTTTATATGGAATCAGTTTAAAAGTAGCCTTTCTGCACTACCACATAAGCTCTGTGAGGGGAGAGCTCACACCTACCATGGTGTCCCTGGCCCCTGAGAGAGTGCCTGGCATATGGCAGGGGTAGTCAAGGTAGAGTGAATGAGGCCTCCTGCCTGCCAGCAAAACTCCATGAAGTCCCCTGTTTCCTTCCCTGCCCTCTGCCCCACCCCATTTCAGGAATCACACCCTTAAATGTCTGGGACTCCAGGAGAGATAGAAATGTCTGTGACAGCTGCTCTCTGGGGTCTGGAGGGACAGACAGCCCCAGGCCCAGGCTCCAGCCTCTCAGATGCCCAGGATTACGTGCCCAGCCAGCTACAGATGGACTTGGCAGGTTGGGGACTGCTGTCTTATTTATGGGCAGTGTCTTCCCAA
Source organism: Arctocebus calabarensis (assembly GCA_963573935.1). Classification (NCBI taxonomy): domain Eukaryota; kingdom Metazoa; phylum Chordata; class Mammalia; order Primates; family Lorisidae; genus Arctocebus; species Arctocebus calabarensis. Next base: position 4,438 of record CAUYON010001961.1, read on the forward strand.
GGCGCCCTCTCAGCTGATGACTCACACATCATAAATTCATGGGCTCTGAGCAGCATCACGCTCACACATTTGCACACACACCTCTACCCTATCTAACACACTGACTTGGACACAGGCACACGCCCACAGCCACACTCACTTATAGATGCATACTCCCTGAAATCTGCCAGAGTGAAGTCGCAGTGAGCAGCTGCTGGGATCAGGCCTTTCACGAGTCAGAATAAATATGAGGAATCTGTGTAGATGAGACAGATTCCCTTGAGTGTGTGTGAAGTGCAAGGTTCTTGCTAGGATTTGCAGATGGTGGCTGCAGGGAGGCTCGAGGCCCTCGAATCCCACCTCTCCCAACTTCTGGAAAGAGCATCCAAGACAGGGGCAGGAGGACGGGATGGGACAGTGAGGCCCCGAAGGAAGAGGACTGCAGAGATGTCACAGTCCCCATGTGACCTGGGGCTGTAGGCAAAGGGAAGGAGAGAAGTGAGGGCCTAAGCCCAGAGGCAGCCTGACCCTAGGGCACCCCAGAGGGAGATGAGAGGCATCAGGGACTTGAGGGCAGGACAGATGGTGACAGTATCAACAGTCCCGGGTAGGATGAGGCAAGAAGGGCATCCTTGGCACAAAATTGAAGGAGGTGCTCACTCTCAAGGCCAGCCTTGCATTTATATGAGCCTGAGAGTGAGGGCCTCTTGCATTTTGCATTTTGCACCCTGGGTCCCACCTCCCCCAGCCTGACCCTAGTCCTTCTGGAGAGTTCTGTATTGGGAGAGAGAGAGACACCACTGTTAAGTGTCAACTATGTCTCTGGCCAGGGAGGGCCCTAGAGGAGGTAGGTGTGGCTGAAAGTGACCCTTCTGAGGGGTCCTGTGCTTCAGAAACCTTTCTCTGGCAGGGACTGTGATTAGACTCAGTTCAGAGGGTCAAAGAATGCCAGCACCCTCCTCTTCCTGGACCTTGGGCAGAACCTTCATGCTCCTGGAGGCCAAGTCTGTGGAGCATCTTTAAGCCATCTTCACCAAGGCACCTGCCAGGAGGCAGAGAAGTAGCCTCCAGGTTGGCTGTGGGCCCCAGGGCCTTTCCGGCCCCATCCTGGAAGGGAGGGGGAACAAAGAACCTGCCGGTTGGAGTCACTGTCCACAAGGTGGTGCTCCAGCACCTGTCACCACAGCAAACCGCCCACCGCCCCCACACACACCACCACCACCACCCGCCCTGGCAGTGAGGTTTCTGAGTGTAGTGCCTAAAGGTTGGGTATCCGTACACTTGTGTTCTTGTGTGTGCCTGGGGGCAGGGCACTGCGATTGCTCACACCAACCTGTAGGAGAGGGGGACCCCAGCAGGGAGTTCCCCCCCAGCTTCTCCTCTTCTCCTCCCCCCTCCCCTTTCTCCTCTGCATCTCCTCGTCCTTGTGTCCTTGTCACTTTCTCTCTGTGCTGTCTCTGCTCCTGTGCTGCTTCTGCCCTGTTCACCTCCTTTATCCCTTCTTTCTCACTCTCCACAGTTCCTAGGTCAGTTCAAATCTTAAAGAGTCACCATGTTGATAAAAATAATAAAATATTTGACTGAGAATCACTTTCTTCTTCCCTCCCTGAGCCCCTGCATGCTGATTTCAGAACCAGCCACAGGGATGACCCCCACCACGCAAGCAAGAGTGGGGTTCATGTAGGCCAAGCTGTGCCTCCCTGAACTTGAGACCACCCTAGTCAATAGCATGACATCTTCCTCCCTGTCAAGAAACTAACGTTAAAATAGGAAACAGCCACAACCGTCCCTAGCTGGGGTAAGTGGTGCCTCATCCATCCCCAAGGCCCAGCCCATAGTTAATCAGGCTGTCAGAAAAGAGGGCGGAGGACTGGGGAGGTCCTGCCTGAACTACAGGAGGTGCCTGGACATGTTGAAAGGGGATCCCCAAGTTCCTGATACATAGCGATATTCATCCATATTTATTCAATGAATCAGTGAATCAGGACACGATGGATTGACCTGCAAATACAGCCACCCAGCCAGCCCCAGAGGGACCAGCCTGTGTTGTCTTCCTCTCTGGTACATTCCCCGCTGTTTCCCTGAGGCCAGGCCTTCCCTCTAAAGAATGGGAGTCTGTGCTACCCCTCTGCCATGGAATGGACCCCAAACTGCCTTGTTCATAGGTACTTTGGAATTCAACCTCACACTTTGCCTGGTGACCATTTATTGAGCACCACCTGTGTGCCTGGCACTGAGACAGATGCTCTACCAGCACCGTAGAGCAACCTGCCCTGTGCTTCAGCGCACTCCAGTCCCAGCTCCCCAGCTCCCCAGCTCCCAAGCCTAACTTCAGAGTTGAACACACAGTCAGTCTCACTGAATGCTGACTACATAACTGGGCAGTTGGCTCTGGGCTCCAAAGTACATAACCTTTTTGATAATAACAGTAATAAATGTTTATATGTGTACCCTAATATATGTAAATGCATTATTTATAATTTCTACATATGTGCTACTATTTCACATTGCATATATTATGAAACATACACTACATAGACAAATGACATTTAAAAACGGATTGGCTGGGCATGGTCACCCACACCTATAATCCCAGCACTTTAGGAGGCTGAGGCAGGAGGATCTTTTGAAGCCAGGAGTTCAAGACCAGCCTGGGCAATACAGCAAGAACCTCTCTCTACAAAACAATTTTTAAATCAGCAGGGTGGAATGGCACATACCTGTAGTCCAAGCCACTAGGGAGGTTGAGTTGGGAGAGGATTGCTTGAGCCTAGGAGTTAGGTTACAGTGAGCTATGATGATGTCACTATACTCCAGCCTAGGCATCAGACTGAGATCTTGTCTCTAATAAATAAATATAAATGGGGGTACACACAGTGTAAACTAAAAGTTCTCAAATTTAAATGTACATTAGAATCCTTTCTGAGGGATTAGGGCGAGGGGACTAAAGTAGTTAAAATGCAGATTTCCGGGTCTCACCTCAAGTGCCTCTGATTCTGCGAATCTGATATGGGCCACTTACTGATAGCACCTCAGCAATAAAGATTTGGGGTGAAGTTTAAAGAAGGCCTGCAGGCAAAGCCGGATAGCCAAAGTGGGCTATCACCCAAGCAGAGCTAACCTCATTGGAAGGTAGCTGTGCAAGGAGGACAGGACCCTGGCCCCTTCCTCTGCTCCACAGACTTGGCCTCCAGGAGGTGGCCCTGGATCCAGGATCAATTATAAGAGCTTTACAGACCCTGAGCCCAAGCCCATGAGGTCAAATGTGCAAAAATATACTATATCACACATTAAACATAGTTGTCTTATGTTACATGTCTTGAAAGAATTTTTATAAAGTTCACTTTGAGATCTTTGGACTACAAGAAACTCAAATTTACAACTTGTTTTATATCTTTGTTTTCCTTTTCTTTTTCTTTCTTTTTTTTAGAGTTTTACTATGTCACTCTGGGTAGAGTACTGTGGCATCACAGCTCACGGCAACCTCCAACTCTTGGGCATAAGTGGTTCTCTTGCCTCAGCCTCCCAAGTAGCTGGAACTACCACAATGCCTGGCTATTTTTATAGATGAGGTCTCGCTCTAGCTCAGGATGGTCTCGAACCCATGAGGTCAGGCAATCCATCTGCCTCAGCCTCTCAGAGTGCTAAGATTACAGGCATGAGCCACCATGCCTCTTTTTTTTTTTTTTTTGAGACAGAGCCTCAAGCTGTCACCCTGGATAGAGTGCTATGGCATCACAGCTCACAGCAACCTCCAATTCCTGGGCTCAAGTGTGTCTCCTGCCTCCGCCTCCCAAGTAGCTGGGACTATAGGCACCCACCACAATGCCCGGCCATTTTTTTTTTTTTTGGTTTTGCAGCCGTCATTGTTGTTTGGCGGGCCCGGGCTGGATTCGAACCCACCAGCTCAGGTGTACGTGGCTGGCACCTTAGCCTGTTGAGCCACAGGAGCCAAGCCTTTTTTTTTTTTTTTTTTTGAGATAGCATCTCACTCTGTTTCCCTGGCTAGGGAGTGCAGTGGTGTCATCATAGCCACGGTGAGCTCTGATGTTGCCACTGCAACCTCAAGCTCTTGGGCAATCCTCCTGTCTCAACTGTGACTATAGGCACCTGCCACAACACCCAGCTAATTTTTCTATCTCTAGTAAAGACTGGGTCTCGCTATGACTCAGGCTGATCTTGAATTCCTGGCCTTAAGTGATCTTCCTCCTTGGCCTTGGTGCCAGGATTACAGGTGTGAGCCACTGTGCACAGACACAACTGGCTTTATTTCTGAGCAAGCATGCATATGTTGGATTTCTTGCCAAATGAGAAAAACTATGATTGTCTTCAAATATAATGGAATCTTTATAAGTACTACATAAAATAATTATGACATTAATACAACAAAGGCATTTACGTGGACATTTATTAATTTTGATTTTGAAGGGTTCATTTCATAATTTGGAGGCAGTAATGCTCTTTTCTGTTCTCAAGCAGACCCTGTAAAAGCCCATAGGCTTAAGCACTGGGCCTATAGTGACCTTGGGAAAAATCCAGACCTGAGGCCAAGCACTCCCAAAGTCTCATCTTGAACACCAAAGCTTGCATCAAAGGACACCCATGGATCCCTGTAAGAAACAAAAAGAAAATTCCCAGTGCCAGAAAAAAGACAGTGTGCCCCCATCTGGGAATCTTGTGTACTGACTTCCAGCGTCCATTGGTTCATCCTAGGGCCCCTTGCTCAGACAACTGTGACAAGTGACATTTATGAAGCACTTGTTCATAGGCACCAGACCTTGATCAAAGAATTATCCCACATGTTAGTTCTTTTCAGTCTGGAAACAACCATGTCAGGTAGGTACTGTTGTTATTATTATTGTCATTGTTATTATTATATTATTACTATGCCCATTTTCCAAATGGAAATCTCAAGGTTCAGGGATGCTAAGTCACTTGCCTACTTACTGATGGGTGAAGCACTGAGGTGCAGCCTGAGCATGGTCTGAGTCCAGACCATGTGTTATTGTGCTCGGGCCAGGATGGGATTCCTTCGAGTCCCCGGCCTGAGGGAGACACCTGTTGCAGGGGAGGTCACCTCACTGAGTTCCTGCAGCAGCCCCTACCTGCTTGAGCAACGCTCAGGACTCCTTCATGGCTTTAGCTCAGCTCTCTGGAAGTTAGCCAGGGAGCAAACAGCTGCTAATGAACAGAAAATAGCTTTAAAACAAAACTACAATCAAAGAAAGATGTTCAAATGGGTTGCAATACCTCAGCATCCCTTTTCCTCTCATAGATAATGGCCTTCATCTGTCGGGAAAGCCGCTCCAAAAATGTTGCAAAGACCAGACAATCATAAAGGAAAACTATGAGAAATGTGACTACCTACAAATTTAAAACTCCTTCATGGCAAAACTAGAAAGATAAATAGGAGTCAGGAGGCACCTCTCTCCTAAGTCAATAGCCTTAAATCACACCAGGTGCCACTCATCCCTAGACCCAGAATAGGAAATAGACATTTCTCATCCCTAGGCCCAGAATAGAAAATAGACATTTCTCCAATTGCTGCTGGCAATGTGACACCTCACTTCTACCAGCCTTTCCCCAGGGGGGCTTCCAGAGGTACACCAAAGGCAACACGCGCCCCTGCCAAGGGGAGCTCTCTTCCGAGCAACAGGGGCTCGTGGAAAGTTTTCTCTGGGCGGGGAGAGCAGCCTGAGTGCCCCCATCCCTCCCTCCCGCCCTCTCCTGCCCTCCCCCTCTCCATTTCTCTGTCCAGCCACCACTAGGTAGCGCTAGAGCTCTACTGGACTCCTTTGTCTCTGGCAAACCTTGGGGGGACCTCAAGCCAATCAAAACCTTTTTTAAACGTTTACGGATTGCTCTTTTCGTCTCTCAAAATGAAAAGAGCTTTTTCGGGGGAAATGTGCGCCCCTATAGTTTCCATTAGTAACTTCAAAGTAAAGAAAAGAGGTCCTTGAGGAAACTAGCCGTATCCTGAGCCACCGAGAAGGTACCCTCTGAGCACGTTTACGAGACTGAGGCTCTTTCTTTCATCCTGAGATGGGATCTCCCAGCAGCAGAGGAGCCCTTCCTGACACGGAGGTGACTGGACCGAAGAAGGCCAGCCCCACGCACTGAGGTAGACGCTCTCACAGTCCTCACTCCTGCTCGCCCTGAGAAGCCCCTCTGACTGTGTCTGTGGCGGGAGCCTGAGGGAGTGTGATCCATCAACAGGCCGGAGCTTCCCAGCCTGCCCTCTGAGCACACGATGCCCCTTCGCGGTGGGACTCCCCACTCCCAGCCCAGCCTTTGCCCACAGACACCTGCTTCCAACATGCTGAGCCATCTCAGAAATCACTTTGTCTCATGAGTGCATAAACATAGGCAAGCAGGGGAGACCTGAGTCAGGTCACTTTGTGGTTGGTGTCGAGTACAAGTGGACTTCAGAAAACCTACCTGGGTGCCCCTCTCTCCACATCGTAACCCACATGTTTTTGCCTCCCTGAGGCCACCATTGAGGGTCTAGAAACAACTTCATTTCAGTTTGGTCAGGAAATCTACCTTTAGAGCTTCTCTGTCATGTAAGAGAGAGAGAGAAGAAAACAGTTTTATAAAACCCTGGCTTATTTTTCTCTTCTTCCTAGAAAAGCAGAAGTTAAAAATATATTATGAACCAGGGAAACAGTTGCATGTTCTGGCCTGTAGGGTGAAGTGCAAACATTTAAGTGAGGAAGAATTTTAGGCTTAGAACCTGATTATTTTGTTTTGCATCAATCATAATATTTTAAATCCTATTTTTTTTTTTTTTGAGACAGAGTCTCACTATGTTGCCCTTGGTAGAGTGTCGTAGCATCACAGCTCACAGCAACCTCAAACTCTTGGGCTTAAGCAATTCTCTTGCCTCAGCCTCCCAAGTAGCTGGGACTACAGACAACCTCCACAACACCTGGCCATTTTTTTGGTTGCAGTTGTCATTGTTGTTCAGCAGGCCTGGGCTGGGTTTGAACCCACCATCTGTGGTGTATGTGGCTATCGCCCTAGCCACTGAGCTACTGAGCCTTAAATCCTAATTTTTAAAAAATGACATTTATCTACTTACACATGGAAACATGTTTAAAAATCCATAAACTCACTGCCCAGATAACTTCTGTTAATCTTTTAAAAAATAAGTCATATATTCATACTGTTTAAAAAGTTGAGGGCAGCTCCTGTGGCTCAGCGAGTAGGGCGCCGGCCCCATATACCGAAGGTGGCAGGTTCAAGCCCGGCCTC
>CAUYON010001963.1:0-18037 GCA_963573935.1 Arctocebus calabarensis
TGATCAAGGAAATGCCATGAAGGATATCTGTAACAGTATGATCAAAATATTTCTGAATGTATATGAATCGTGCCCTGTGATTGCACCAATGTACATAATTATGATTCAATAAAATTATTAAAAAAAAAAAAAAGAAAATATAATCATGTTTTACCCTGTGCATCTCTTGATCATAGTTCCTCCTCATGCCCCACTTCTTTACTCTCCCCTCCCAAGTTTAAAGACTGAATGATAATGGTGATTTATATGTCCCCAAAGACCAGAAACATGGTGAGGGCTATAGAATAAATGCAAGAGGAAACAGTCATCATTCTTTCCTGTGATGAAGAATGAATAAAAGACAGAGCATGAGCTAATTGGCCTCGGAATTTTCACACCAGCTATTGAAGCCCTTTTCTTGATCATTGCTACAGGGTCATTGACTATGTGGGTCTCTGCTGTAGAAACCAAAATACAAGTATGAAAAGGCTTGAAAAGTGAATAACAGCCATTAATTAGGCAGTACAGAATAAGCTGAGCAGTGAAAATGTGGGACGGCCATACCTTGAGGAGAAATTTGGCCAATATAATAGCCTATATATTAGTGACAGCTAAGAATGCCTGCAAAGTGTGATTTTCTAAAGGTTGAGACTTTATTTTTGCCTCAAATTTCCTTACACAGCAGAGGGGTTTATCATTCACCTATCCCTGACATAAAAATAACAAGGGCCTTGAGACTTTCCACTGAACTTTGCAGATATTTGCAAAGCATTTATGTGGCTTTTAAAGGTAAATGGGTTCCGTCAGATTTACATAAACACTATTAGGATGAATACAGCTTCTCAGCCACTTTTCTCTTTTTAATGTCTTTGAGTTTACAAATATTACCTCTGAAATGAAAATGGAACTTCCTTGTTCCCTCACTGTGGTTTAGACTCTCAATGCTAATATTGAAACAGAATAGAATTATCCTGCAATGCAGTTGAGGTCCTGTATTTGAGATCACATAATAAAGAATTCTTTGTGTGCTAAAAATTTGACACATAACTCTGAGAAGTATATAAGGAACACTGCAAGCACATTTAATGCATACAATCCCCAGACAGTTTGGCATTTTTAATAGGATTTTTAGACATAACATCTTACATAACCACACAGAAACTGTTTCATTTTTAGTTTTTTATCATCAGCAAGAAACTAGAAAATAGTGCTTCCTAAGCCAAAGAAAAATTTGCTGGTGATTACACTTCTTCTAGTTGAGCTCCTTATAGATAATTTTTCCTACTTTTAAAGAAAGTGGCAGGAACCATCTCATATTTCAACAGAAGAAATGGAAGAAAATAGATCCATTTGCATTGCATTGCATTGTATTACATTGGAAAAAGGCATTGGTCATCTTTAGAGGTTTTGTTTACAAAAATAATTTCTATACACTTGGCAATAGCTTCAGGGGCTCTTAGTTTACAAGCCTTCGAACTATATGAGACTGATAGTGCCCCACATATACAGTGACCTAACTGCTCTAAGTAGACTCTTATCCTTTCTCCTTGCTCCTAATTTAAACGAATGGACAGTGGATATTTTTAAATGGATGAAGTTCTAACTTTATTATAAAGTTTAATGATGAAGGAAATAAGGTTTTGCAAATAAAGTTTGGAAGGTCACAAAAAGCAAAGTATTGCTTTCTTTAAAAGTCCAGACATCCAAGAATTTCTAAACCTCTTGCAGAAAACAGAAAGATTGAGAATCTATAAAATCTAATTTAGTTCATTGCTTCCAAATGCAGAAAAAATATATTTGAAAACCCTGACTTCAGCTTGGATGGGAATCTAGCCTAAATCTGGAACTCAACATGGATATTAGAAGAAATATTAAAGTTTGAATAATGAAGGACAGTACTCTGGAATTTTTAATGGAAATGGACGTGTAAATTATTTTAATTAAGATGAATATAAAATTTGATGATAACAATACTAACAAGATTGACCATTACTATAAAATATCAAGGTTTTGTTGTGCTCCAGGTACTGTAGGGGATGTTTTATGTATTTCTTATTTATGCCCACACCAATTTTATGAGGTAGATACTTATAACAGCAATTTACAGATAATTTAAAATTATAATTCTAAGGTCATATGACCAGTAACAAAAAAAGCTGAAACTTTTCCCCCTTTTATTCTTTATTTATTTCTATAGATATAGGAGTATAAATGATTTTTGTTATATGGATAAATTGTGTAGTGGTGAAGTCAAGATTTCTAGTGTACCTTTTACCTGAATGCTTTAAATTGTACCAAATATGTAATTTTTCATCCTGAATTTCTCCTCTTACCCTCTCCTTTCTGAATTTCCAATGTCAGTTACACCATTTTCTATGACAATGTATACCTATTGTTTAGCTCCCACCACTAATTACTTTTCTGTTCCTGAGATACTTCACTAATAATGACTGACATCGCCATACAAGTTGCTGCAAAAGACATTATTTATTCTTTTTTATGACCAAGTGGTATTCCACATTCGTGTGTGTGTGTGTGTGTCCATTCTTTATCCACTCATTATTAGTTGATGGGCACATAAGTTGAATCCATACCTTTGCAACTGTGAATTGTGTTTTGATAAACATATGAGTTCATCTTGTATATGATGACTTCCTTTGGGTAGATACATAGTGGTGAGGTTGCTGAATCAAATGGTAGGTCCCCCCAGGCCAAACTACATTTTTCCAGTAAATTTAGAGCTTTTCTGTCCTGTCCCTGTTCTCCTTCTTGCAAGTCTGTAAGAGCCAGAGACACATGAGAATGGACAGTACAATAACAAGGTGGTGAAAAAATGAAGAAGACCTAAGTGTTCACCTTTCCTAGGTTTATACATTTAAGACAAGGCCAGGTGAGGTTGAGAAAAACATAGTATATATGCATTATCTTTGCTTAATTTCCTTTGGTGAGCAATTACGGTTGGAATTACAGTAGAACCTCCATAGTTGACCACCTCCTTACATTGACCTAATCTTCATAGGCTGGACGTGCACCACACATGGGCCTATTTCCTTATATTGACACCTCTGTAAGTTGAATAGTTTGTTATAGACTCTTGGGCAGTTCTGATGTATTTGCATATAATTAAAAAATTGACATTTTCAATGAAGTCTAATCCATTCTATTTTTTAGTGTTTTCCAGTGTGTGATAGTATTCATATCAGCAGGCATGCCTTTAACTGCAACTAAGATAAAAACCAACTCAGATGAGTCAAATAATAAGGGGAGATGTATTACCCCACAGAAGAGGATACACACAGGAAGGCAACCTTCAGGTCAACTCATGTGCCCGCTCCCCACATCCTTAAAAGCACAGGTTCTTTCCACCTGCCCGCTCAGCACATTAGTGTAACAGGGTCGCACACAGGTCAGTTCTAGAGCTTCAGTGATGGTTACCTATGACTGCCAGACATCATACTGAGACTTCAAACAGGAAAACTGTATTTTTTTGTATGTCTTATTTTTTTAAGTTCATGGAGCTTTTTCTACAAGCCCCTCATCAAATACCCTCCCTCCAACCACTCCCATTAACCAATTGCTCCCACTGTTAACAGAATTACTGTACTTAACTCAGAGAAATCAACAATGATCATTGTGTTAAGGAAAGGGGTAACTTCTCTGAACAAGAAGCTGTGGGGGAGAAGCAGGAACCCTGAAAAAAAATAGAGCCATGCTATTGTTTAGTCCATTTTCCAAAACCCTTTTCTCTTAATACCATTACACTGAGGGTTTAGATTTCAACATTCAAATTTTGTAAAGGACACAAATATTCAGTCTATTGAAGTTAGTAATAAAAAGTGAAATAAAACATTGTGGGTACTCTCAGAAAGGGCACTAGCAGCAATCAATGGTTCACTGAAACAGGTACTTTGAAGAGAGTTAAATATGGAGAATATTTACAAAGATGTGAGGCTTAAAAGAACAGACTGGATAGTGTGGAACACTGTGGCTCTCAACAGCAAGGCGCTGTTACCACCCCTCAGGGGAAGGAAGGACAGTTAGAAACCGGTACCAGAAGCCAGAGAGAAGACCTGACGGGAATGGCGCTCACGGTAGGAGGGAAGCACTAACCCACAGTGAGCTGGCATGGAAGGAGTTGGTATAATAAACATCCAACTTTAATCTGTACTTTTTTTTAGTTATGGAGCTTCCTTTTTAAAAAATTTCAGAATATTATTGGGTACCCATTTTTGTTTATATACTTTGCTTTTGTACGGTTGCGTCATAGTTCTTATAAGTGTGCCCTTCACCTACAGAGTTTGCACTGTACCTGACGGGTGTGAATTTACCAATTTGACCTTTCAATTACTTGCTGGTGGGACTCAAACAGAAGCAAAGATGAAATGTCTGTATGTGTAGTCCACAGCATTTAAATCCCCAGGTCCAGACAAGATGGAGATAGGTGGAGAGTGGAGATCTGGAGGAGAAATGGAAAATATTCCATTCCACAGATAGCAGTAATGACTGCTTTAATTACAGTAAATGCTAACATGAAGTCTATGTATTGTGTGTGAGATGCTGTGTCCACTGTAGCACTTAGGCACAATAATTTATTCAAAATTCTATTCAATTTTAAACTATTATGAAAGTGTAGCAAATACCCTCTTTTTGTATGTGTGTGACAATGTATTCAGATCAGTGGAATTGCTGAAACAGAATATGCAAATTTAAAGTCTTGCTAGATATTTTCAAATTGCCATTTGGAAATGTGAAACCCATTCATACTCCCTCTAGTTTTAAATCTTGCCAAAACTAGATTAAAACTTATTCCCAAATTGATGACTAAAACAGTATATTTTCTTTTTCCCTTTAATTTGCATAACATTGAGGTTGATCTTTTTTTTTTTTAATCTGTATTTTCTGTAGAGGGATTGAATATCTTTTTCTGTTGGTCACCTCTCATACTTTCCCTGAGTATATTACTTGTCTGTATCTTATGCCCAGTTACTTTTAATAGGGTTTGTGTTCCTGTTTTATATATCTATTATGTTATAAATATTTATCTCTAGTCTGTTTGTTCTTTTTTCTTATTGATATTGCTTATTATTTTTCTTCATATAAATGTTTCAGATATTTTGATATTTATGTGGTCAAGTCTGTCAGTTTTTTACTTTTTAGTTCATTTGTTGTATTTTTTAGGAAACTCTTCCCCCACCTAATCCATAAATCATCTTTCATATTTTTTAAAAATAGTGTCTCTAACATTCAGCTATTCAATTCTTAATGGGATTAGTTTGTGAATTTCTGTGTATAATATAAATTAGATAACTAATGTTTTCTCCTAATGGATAATCAATTATTATATATCAATGTTGTTTATAATTTTCACACATATTTTAAATGTCACTTTTGCATAGATATGTATCTTGACCATTTATTCTTTCACTAATCCAGTTGTTTATTTTCATATTCATGTTGTAACATACATTCTAATTGCTCTACCTTTGTAGTATGTTTTCATGTTATATAAAATAATTATTTAACATTTGTCATTAATTTTTCATGATTTTCTTAGGTAGTATCATGAAATCACATTTTTCTAGGACTCATTATGTTATGAGGACTCATTTTTAAGTTATAAAATAATCTTACTGAATTTTTAATGTAGGGATTGAATTAAATTTATAAATTATTTAAAATGCAGTTGGCACTATACTCACTCGAGCACTTGGTTTGTGTGAGTCTTCTTTCATGTTTTTGATAAAAATTTATGCTTTTTTTTCCACTGGAGGCTTGCACATTTTTTAACATTAGGCTTCTGAATGTTATAAATTTTGTCACAGTTTTAAGTGGCATACTTTTCCTTATTACATATATACATATATATGTATATATGTATATTTTTCACTCTGGCTAACATATGCATAAATGCTTGTATATTTTAGTTTTTTCCGGAATTTTTATTGACTCTCCAGTGGTTTTAATTTTATACTGTCTGATTCTATTGGATTTTCTCAAGGAAAATTCAGTGATCTCCAATAATGATAATTTCATTCTCCTTTATTTTTCAATACTTTTACCTCATTTTTTAAAAAAAATGCTTATGTTTATCCTTAATTTTTCTTGTTTTCACCATTATCTATAGTGCAGTTTTATAGTGATGATGGGCATTCTTTATTTTGCATTAATGAAGGAAATTCTTTGGTAATTCTCCCTTACTATTCTGACTTTTTAAAACTTTATTACTTATTTGCTTATAAAAATAGCTTTTATTATGCTTCTTGTCTTAGTTTTACAAAATATTGGTAGCCTATGTTATTTACTGTACACTCAACCACTCTGGCTACACTAGTTTCAAAAGTTTCAACCCCTCCACTTCTAGACTTCAGATATTTACAAAGGATCTGACTTCACAGAAGTACCACATCATTGTGATCATCAGCATTCATTAAGTAATAATAGAAATTAAAATGGTGAGTATATACAGAGTTGTCATTGTAAGTATTTTATATGTAATGACACATTTAATCCTTAAAACTACTCCACGACGTAAGTATTGATATTATCTCCAGGTTACAGGTGGTGAAACAGGAAGATAATAAACATTGCCAAAAAGTGTGGAAAGTGGGAAATGGTTTCCAGAATTCCGACTCTAGCAAACATGCCCTAACCTTAGTGTGTTGCATAGACTGTTAACTAACCAGAAATATGAGTATAAAACTTGCCTGGAGTGGCACCTGTGGCTCAAGGGAGTAGAGTGCTAGCCCCATATACCAGAGGTGGCAGTTTCAAACCCGGCCCCAGACAAAAACTGCAAAGAAAAAAAAAAAAAAAAGGAAAACAAAACCTTTACCAATCACCTTTTTAAATTTTCTAAATACTAAGTTGGTCACTTTATCTTCCTACACTCAAGAAATTCTAAGAGCCAAAGTAGGCTGGGCACAGTGGCTCACACCTGTAATCCTAGTGTAGGGGCAGTCATCTGCACCCTTGTAAGGTCAATCAGTCTCCCATTTTGTGAAGGCAAATTTAAAGTCTTTTGTGAGTTAGAAAGGAAAAATCCCAGTGGGATTTTCCAGGCTACTCCCTTAGGATGATTAACTGCCTCCAAATGGTAGGTTAAAGGATTATTACTTATCATAAGAATAACTTTGGTAAAGTAGTTATCAGTTAAGCCAGTGAAACCTTAGTCGATAAGGATAGTTTTACATAATAAGTGGTTATCGGTTAGTCTAATTTATCCATAAACCTGGAAATACCAGGCAGTAAAAGGCCTGGAGCCAGGTGTAAGTCCTATGTTCATTGATTAAGTCATAAGATTAAGTCATGTGTTTGTTGATTACATTACATCCCTATATAGGCCTTGGTGGAAGAAATAAATTTTCTGTAATGCCTAAGAGAGCTTCAGCTGCTGAAATGCCTGAGTGAGTGTAAGCCATTCCCTTTCAAATCAATCATTTCATCTGCAGTGCTGCCTCTGTGTCATTGATTGAGGGGCTGGGTGGCATCAACATCCTAGCACTCTGGAAGCCCAATAAAGTAGGTGTAGAGATTGAGCTCAGGAGTTCAGACCAGACTGAGTAAGAGTAACACTCTGTCTGTACTAAAAATAAAAAAACTAGCTGGGCTTTGTGTGCATGCCTGGAGGATAAAGCAATAGAATGTTTTTAGCCCAAGAGTTTGAGGTTGCTGTGAACAATGACATCACAGCACTCTACCCAGGGTGACAGAGTGAGACTCTGTCTCAAACAAACAAACAAACAAAAAGACAAGAAAGAAAAAAAGAAAGAAAAGAAAGTCACTGTCAGAGATTTATTTTGCACTACCTAGATTAGTTTTGTGACTTTGTACATGGGAAAAACTCTTTTCTAGAATCCAGGTTAGAAATATAAACTCTTCACTCCCAGCTATATCAAATCACAGAGCAATTGAATATCTTCTAGCCTCTCAGGAAATCTCCCTGAATCATGTAAAATTTTTATCTGACTTTTTGATGATTAGTACTTTCTTATGCAAATGCATAACCACCTTAAGTCTTGCAAATACGGTCCATTATATAAGGCTACTTAATTTAAAGACAATTCATGTTTTCCATAGAGATCCTCAGAAAAAAAGATGGCAAACACTGGACTTAGTTTGTGCATACAACTGAATAACCACACATGAGCTTTTTAGAGGGAAAGGAAAGAAAATAACCCTTGTTTCTACTTCTTTGAGTGTTACAAGACTGTATAGTAACAGTAACTAGACACTTCCCACACCAAGACTGAAAAACAGCTGCCTCATAGGCTCACTATACTTTCTTCAAATGATATTTTCTGAGAGCATTATAAATATTCAATGAACTGTCATGAATTTTTTTATGCTTAGGATAAAATCAAGTCCTTTCAAATGTGAGCATTCTATAGATATTTATTGAATAAATGACCAAATTAAAAAGTAATATTAAAAAGGCCATTTTAAAAAATATCTAGTTATATCCACTTTAGTGAGAAATGGACATGTAACTCTTATTCCATCCTTCATTTTCTAGCAGAATGGGAGTAAAAGTGGTAAGTTTTCATTATGGGAAGAATCTTGTTTACATCGAGAAATTGTTACATTTTTCTAACAAAACAGGTCTCAGCCTAATTGTAAATAAAATTCTTCAAATGCATCTGAGCTGTGCAGGTACAAGACGTAATAGAATAGCTGTCAGACATGATGTAGCTTCAGACAAATAACTCACTGGTAAATAACTCCAGTTTTTTGATTTTTGTGAGGTAGGTTACTCTAAAGTAATTGAAATGTAATTAGGCTTGGAGTAAGTGCAAAGATTTAGAATCCAGTCTCATATTTATCACCAACTAGATAGTTGATACTGGGGAAAATAATTAAATTTGGTTTAAATTTCCTCATGTTGAAATTAGGAACTTGGACTCTGATCTTTAGGATCTCTATAGTTGTGAAATAATATGAGCATGAGAGAAAGCATGTACCCTCTGTGTAAATTATTATATATTTCCAAGGTTTAGTGTTTTAATTTTACAATATATTGTTTGCTGTATAGCTACCATGAGACCACATTTTTGATGAAGAGCATAACATCTACAAATAGAATTGTTTCAGAAGAAATACAATAGATTTTATGGCCATCTGTTCTATGATATAGCTTTTGGAAATGCAATTTTGCAAAACGTATAGCTTGCATTCAATACCAAAGTGCCACTGTGCTAGGAAAATAATACCTTTTGGCAGATTTTTGCCCTACACACTGTGTGGGGTTGTACTACATTTTTGTAGTTGATGCATGCACTACTCACACCTATCTATTGACAATGACTCTCTCTGAAGGTAATAATAATACAAAATGCATCAATCAAATAATCGTCTGATAAATTCTTAAAATCAAATAAGGTCATCTCTTGCTTATACCTAGGAGGGTACAAGGCTGCACATTCCTCCTATCCACTGAGGTAACTATAACATTTCATTGCACAGCTGTTATTATAATGTCAGAGACACTTTCCCTGGGGTAAGATATTATTTAAAACTTATATATGACAGGCTGACCTAGATGCTTTATCTCCTGGCTCTTACAGGAAGTACAGCATTACATATAGCTAACAGAAGATGAAATGAAGTTGACAAACTGACTATGACAAAGGCAAACAAAATCTCAGTGGTCTGTTAAGAAGAGATCTATGATACCTCAGCAAAGCAAAAAGTAGGCCATTCTAATGAGATTCTAAGCATATTCTGCCATATTACTATAATTATGAATCTTTATATCTCAAAAGGAGGACATGTTATTTAAAAGCTACTTTTTATCTGAGTGAATAATGGTTAATACAAATAATTGCTAGCAAAAGAGAGATTAGATCTTAGATAACTGATGTTATTCCAGCTGTTGCATGACAATCTTTTCTGCTACTAAAGATAGTTACATTAATACATCCATTCTCTTGAAATCAATTACATGATTAATTTTATTTCATATTTTATAGTGAATTTTCACTTGCATTTATCCCGGCTTTCACAACAGTTGATAGATGATGTATTAATTAGCCAATTAAATGAAAAAATTGAATCTAAATGAGTATACATGGGACTTGCCAAAACATGACTTGTTAGAGATAGGACCAAGTTGCTTCCATATTGGAGGAGGGGAAATATGAGTTTATTACACATACTCACAAAAAAATCTTTATAAAGGTCTATAGATATTGTCATTACAGATTAAGAAATGTGTATACACTGAGCTCCTTCTGTCTATATGATGTTTTCTTTAGTTTACATACATTCTTTTACTCAATTGCTAAACCCTGGTGGATCACCTACTGTTTATAAGATCATATCATATGTCCTATAGATATAATGATGAATAAAATATCAATCTGCCAATATTTAAAATTATATATCAAAACATCATATATCCATAAGAATATACAATCATTACTTGTGATTTAAAAATAAAAATTTTTTGTAGAAGAAAATCTAGTAAATATCCCAATGTGTTGCCATTTAAGGATATAACTTATAACAAAACAATTTTCAGTATACTAGAGCCCAGGTAGCAACTGTACTCATACATTGTACTTAAGACATCTGATAAAAGAAATCATCCTTCAACAAAAAACAACAGGGAACACTTTAGCACAATGATGTATAGGAACATACATGATATGGTATCAAAGAGGGGGAGGCATAGAAGATTAGGATATAAATTCTATGGACTTTGGATGTAAGAAAATAATACAACTAAATAAATGGATTAAAAAAGCAAAAAATTAAAATAAGCCCATCTTTTTAAAGTACACACAATAGGTTGACATCAAAGGCTATCTTTTTTTTTTTTAATGTCAGAGGGCACATACAATTAGGTTTCATAGTTTGCATTTGTAAGGTAAAAGTTCAAGTTGTAGCTATGTCCTTCACCCCGGAAGTATGCCATGTACCTGTGCATTGGGTGGGAGCCCATCAAACCCTTTCCTCCCCTTCCCCCCAATCTGACTGAGTTTTTCTCTCTCCTTTGACCTTGTAGTTGTTAATCTATTACTTTCAATTTAGTACGGTGCACATATGATGTTTGATGTTCTCCAAGTCTATCCAGGTTGTTACCAAAAATGCAAAATCTTTATTTTTATATGGCTGAATAGTAGTCCATAGTAAATATATACCACAGTTTATTGATCTAGTCATGTGCTGATGGGTACTCAGTTGTTTCCACATATTTGCGATTATGAACTGAGCTGCTATAAACATTCTAGTAAAAATATCCTCATGGTAAAATGTCTTTTTATTCTTTTGATTATATGCCTACTAGAGGAATCCAGGGTCAAATGGTAGGTCTAAATTTAGTTTCTTGAGGAATCTCCATATTCTTTCCACAGAGGCTGTTCCCTTCTCTTCACACCCATGCCAGAAGCTGTTAAGGATATTATTTAAATCTACACAATTAAATGAGAGACACCCATGGGTATTTCTGTCATCATAATGGATTAAGTGTAATAATAACTACCTAAACATAACTATAATCTTTGAGAATATCTAATTAACTTTTTAAACATGAAATAGCAAAGAAAATCACACAATAAAATATCATAATATACATATTAAAATATATAAGCTAATAAGACAGAATTATGAATAAAATACTAATTACATAAAAATATTAAGATGGATAATTTATATTTGAAAATAAGTGAATGCTAAATAGGTGGGGGAAAATTTGATGAGTGATGATATATACATATAGATATGGCTTAAGAAATATTCCAGATCAAAAACAATTAAAACATGTCAACTAACTATAATGTATAATCTTATAGTACAAAATTTTTTTAATTCCTTCCACTTCTTTCTTTTTCCTATGTCTTTTTTTCCCCATACTTCTCCTCTTTTAAAAAAAGATTGTGGTACATCCATACTGTGATATCATGTAGCAATAAAAAAACAACAGATTATTGATACACACAAAAAGTGAATAAATCTCCAGAACACAGGCTGAATGAAGAAGGTAAAAGCCAAATTAAAGGGCTACATGATCCCATTTCAATGGCAAGATTACAGTAAGAGAGAACAGATGGATTGTTGCAGTAGTTAGGATTCCAGGGAAGATGTACCTGGCAAAGGCTAACACAACAGAGTTTCTATGTGATAAAGGAACAATTCTCCATGCCATTTTGTAGTGGTCACTCAAATCTATAAATGAGACAGAATTTCAGAGAATACACCCCCTTCAAAAATACTGCATGTATAAGCAGGTAAGATATGAATGCCATCAATATTTTAATTACTAGTATTATCTTGATGTCAGTCTGCTGTCTTTGACAGCGTTACATGACTACTTAAGATATTATTACCAGATAAATAGTGTGATGCATACATTGAAAGTTTGTATTCTTTCTGCAACTTTTTGTGAGTTCTGAAACATTTCAAAGTTAAAAATTATATTTTAAAAGGGTATATATTTAAAAAGGGGGGAAATGTCTATAAATTAAAAATTAAATTTAAAAATTAAATTAAAAATTAAATATAATTAATATAATCCATAATTTAAAATTATATTTAAAAAGGGTATATATTTAAAAAGTGGGGAAATGTCTCTGTAAGTGTAGTTGCTGAAAAGGCTTCTGACAAAAGATCAAAATGCCCTTCTAAATTTTCAAAAATCTAATGAAATGGAAATTGGCACACACACACACACACACACACACACACACACACACTCCCCTCAGTTCTAAAACTGACTAATAATTTAATAAATGAAAGAACACTTTAGTTAATATGTACCATCTTACTAGTTAGTGCAAGGATGCCTACTAACTTCATTATAATTTAATATATTTTTGGATATAATTATTATCCAATAAAGCCAGAAAAGAGGAAACTATTATAGGCATAATGACCTACAAAGAAAAATAATTTTCATTTGCAGATGATTTGACAGTTTTTCTGGATAAAACTAACGCAATGATGAAAGAATCTAAACAAAGTCTCTAAAATTAGCATACAAATATCAATAACTTTCATATGTACAGAAATGGCCAGTTAGAACACATAATAGAAATTTTTTTCATAATAAATATTAAGTATTTGTGAATAAACAACACAAAATTTGATACACTTCAAAAGAAAATCTTTGAAAACACTCCAAAAGACACAAATGTACATTTAAATGATAGTATGTTCTTAAATCTAGTGACACAATGTGACAGATTAAATGTTTATGTCCAACTAAAATTCATTTAATGAACCTTTATTCTCTTCTGGGATGCTATTAAGTAGTGGGATCTTTGAAAGGTAATTAGTGTCAGATGAGATCATGAATGTAGAGCCCTCATGAATGAGATTAGTCTCTTTATAGAAGTCCTAAGAGAACTTGCTTCCCCTTTCAGCAGCTGAGGACACAGCATGAAGACGGCTGTCTATACACCAGGAAATAGGCCTTCACCCAGTGCCTTGATCTTGGACTTTCTAGATGCCAGAACTATGAAATAAGTGTTGTTTAAGATGCTCAGTTTATGATATTGTGTTATAGCAACCCTAATTGGCTAAGGAATAGTACATTATAAAAATATCTATCTCCAAGGTAACATAAAAATTTAATAAAAATAGTAACCTTAAGAGATAAATGATATTAAAGTAAATACATGTGGAACAAACATTCAAGGAAAGCTAGGAAAGCCCTAAAAAAGGAAATCAATGAGAAGAAACTAGGCTTACCAGTTAATAAAACACACTTTAAAGCCTCAAAAAATCAAAGTAGCATGAAACTGGCACATGAATAGTCAGACCAGTGAAAAAGACATGAAAGTTCAAAAATAGATTCCAGTATATAATAACATTTTAGCAATAGGAAGAAGGTCACATCTCATCACTGGGGAATGCAGTGAAAGGAGTTTTTGTAAAAAACAGTATTGAGACAGGTGGACAGCCTTTAGAAATACATAAAATGAGACCCACACTTTAAACCACTCAACCAAAAAAATACCCAACGAAATCAAAGATCTAAATGTAAAAAAGAAAACCATACAAGATCAACAAGAAAATAGAAACAAATTCATTTATAATGTAAGTGTGGGAGAAATTCTCTCTAGGACTTAAAAATTGAAATTCAATTTTAAAACTTAATATGATTATGTATCAATCATGTATATTGAATGACAATATGGGCAGAGTAGAATGCAAATGACAACTTAAAAAATTTCTACCTCATATGAAAGATAACCTAATATCCTTAAGTTGTAAGAATTTTAAAATTGAGGAGAAAAAGACATGATAGAAAAATGAGAAAAAGACACAAACAGATGGTTAAAACAATAACATCAACATATGTATGTGAGTGACTCTTCAACATACGAAGAATACTCAACTGCCTGGATAATGACAGAAATGAAAATAGAAATCTCAGTGATTCTGTTAATCCATTAAAAGTGCAAACCCCATCCAAATATGACCTTTATATTTCACAGATCTAGAAAAATAATTCTACACTTTGTTTCAATAAAAAAGAATGAATTCAGAGGTATCACATTACCAGACTTCAAGCTATACTGCAACAAAGTATATAGTGACAAAAACAGCCTGGTACTGGCACCAAATACAGACACAGACTTATAGAACAGAATAGAGAACCCAGATATAATATCATATACTTATAGCCAACTAATATTTGACAAAGCAGACAATAATAAACACTGGGGAAAAGAAGCCGTGTTCAATAAAATGTGCTGAGAAAATTGGATAGTCACATGCAGAAGAATGAAATAAAGCCGCTATCTCTTACTGTTGACAAAAATTAATTCACACCTTTTGAATAAAAGACTTAAACATAAGGTATGAAACCACAAGAATTTCTAGAAAAACTTTTTTAGATATTGGCCTAGGCAAAAAGAATTATGACTACAACTCCAATGGCAATTACAGCAACAATAAAAAAAAATGAGACATGATTAAACTGAAAAGCTTCTGCATAGCTAAGAAATAATTATTAGAGTAAATGGACCAACTAAAAAATGGGAGAAAATGTTTACAAGATGTACATCTGAACAATATCCAGAATCTATAAAGAACTCAAGCAAATCAGTAAGAAAAAACTAAACAACCCCATTAAAAAGTGATTAAAAGACATGAACAGAAGCTATTCAAAGGAAGACATATAAATAGTTAACATATGAAAAAATGCTCAACATCACTAATCATCAGAGAAATGCAAATTAAAATCACAAGAGCTATCACCTTACCTCTATTAGAATGGCCTTTATTAAAAAGTTCAAAAGCAATAAACGCTGGTGTGGATGCAGAAAAAACAAAATGCTTATGCACTGTCAGTGGGACTGCATATTACAACCTCTCTGGAAAACAGTGGAGGAGATCCCTCAAAGAACTAAAAGTAGATCTAACATTCAATCCAACAATCCCACTGCTGGGTACATGGGTCACTATGAATGTTTTAATAGGGGAAGGGATGAAGAAATTGGGTAAGGTCCCACCCAGTGGGTACATTGCACATGGGTGAAGGACACAGCTACAACTAAGACTTAAACCTTACAACAGCAAGCTATATAACCTACTTGTACCATCATGGTACTCTGAAATAAATAAATAAATAAATGAATAAATAACTAGATAACCTAATTGTATGCACCATTATAGTACTCTGAAATGAATAAATAAATAAATAAATTAAATAGATTGCTAGATACATAGAGATTTGTTTCTGGATTGGAAGATCCAGTATAGCTAGACTATCATTTCTCCTCAAATTAATCTATTAATTCAATGCAAGCCTAATCAAAATTTCATCATCCATTTTGTAGAAAAATTTTAATGGAAGTTCCAAATTTAGAAGAAGTCAAACAAATTTTAAAAGATGATGTTTTCAGTACTACTCGACATCAGGACACTATAAAGCTACAGTAATCGAATCAAGAGAGTCCAGCCTTGGCATAAGCACAGACATAGCGTTAAATGGGACATTTCTTAAAGTCCTGCAGTAGATACTTATCAAACCTTTGACAAAGTCCCAGGGCAGTTGTATACTAAAAAGAGCCTTTATAATAAATGCTGTTAGAATAACTGGGTATCAATATGGAAAATAATAAAATGACTATTCTTCTCACCATAAAAAATAAAAAACTTATCTCACGATAGATCAGAGACCTAATATAATAGTATATATAAAGCTACCTATAAAACTTCAGGGGAGGAGAGAAGGAGGTAGGAGTCACAGTGTATGGCACACCTCTTGGGGGCAGAACACAATTATAAGAGGGACTTTACCTAACAAATGCAATCAATGTAACCTAATTCTTTGTACCTTCAATAAATCCCAGACAATGAAAAACAAAAACAACAACAAAAACAAATTCGTAAAGGAAACTAAAAGAGATACATATAACTCTGTATTTTAGAAAGACTTCTTAGAACACAAAAAACTTGAATAAGTAAATACAGGCAAATTAGGCATTGCCAACTATATAAAGTTTGGTCTCTGTCTCAAAAGAAAGAAGATGAATAGACAATCACAGATTATAAGAAAATAATTGCATAACAATGTCAAACAGATATCTATATCCGGAATATATTAAGCACTCATACAACTAAAACAGGAGAAGGAAAACAGTCCATTTAAAAGATGGACAAGGAATTATATAGACACTTGATAGAAGAAGTTATAAAGCGGCCAAGGTCTTTATGTAAAGATGTTCAAATCTGTTCAAGAGATGTTCTTTCATTAGGAAAAATCAAACTAAAGCCATAGTAAGACACCACTATAACCCCACCAAGTAGTAAAATTAGAAATAATTACAATGCCAAGTATTATCAAGAGCGTGAAGGAAGTTGAGCTTTCATACATTGCTAGTGGAAATATAAAATTGTACAACTGCTTTGGAAAACAATTTGGCAGCTTGTTTAAATGATGATCTTACCCTCATCACATGTATGATTATAGCACCATTATTCCTAATAGCCAACACCTTAAAAATAACTGAAATGTCAAGGAACATGTGACTCGATCAACATAACATATGGTGTTATATCCATAAAATGGAATACTACCATGTACTAACAGAGAAAATTTGCGACTCATGCAACATGAATGATTTACAAAACTTTCCTCCTAAGTAGAACTGGAAGACACAAACTATTGCATTAACTGTATGATTTTACTTACACAAAATTCCTGGAAAAGATAACACTTATAATGAGAGAAAACATAAAAGAGGTTGCCTATGGCCTAGGATTGAATATAAAGAGATAAGGAATACATTTTGGGGATGATTATAGTATTCTAAAATCCATGCATTGTAATGGTTGATTAAATCCACTAAAGTCATCAAACTATACATTTATGACATGAAAAGTATACTGTATATTATGATATCCATTACATGTGTGAGTGTATGACCTCAGAATATTAACTAATGTGTTCATAGTTAGATGTTCAGAAAAAAGAAAAGGTAGAATGTGAATTGAGGCTACAAAGCATGTGTTTTTCTTTGTCTCTTTTCCCCTTAAGTATAGAATTGAGGTTCCCTTGTGCACATAGCTTGACCATCAGGACTGAGGATTGAAGGCTGTCCACATTAACATGTCTTAATTTCTTGCTTCGGGAAATTATTGTAAATCAGTTTATCTGGGAAAGTAGTTTAATCTACTCCATCCTGAGAAACTACCAAGAGGCTTTCAATGCCACATTCTCCCTTGCTAAATGTAGTAGGCTGTACTTGGAGGGCAAACATTTTCACGTGTGGTGTGTGTGGTGGTAGTCGTTTGGTCTGTGAAAATGTGAGTCAGGGCGGCTCCTGTGGCTCAGCGAGTAGGGCGCCGGCCCCATATACCGAAGATGGCAGGTTCAAGCCCGGCCTCAGCCGAACTGCAAAACAAAAAAATAGCCGGGCCCTGTGGCGGGCGCCTGTAGTCCCAGCTACTAGGGAGGCTGAGGCAAGAGAATCGCTTAAGCCCAAGAGCTAGAGGTTGCTGTGAGCAGTGTGACGCCACGGCACTCTACCCAGGGAGATAAAGTGAGACTCTGTCTTTACAAAAAAAAAATAAAATTTAAAGGGGCAGCACCTGCGGCTCAGTGAGTGGG
>CAUYON010001964.1:0-13101 GCA_963573935.1 Arctocebus calabarensis
AGGCTGGTTTAACATATGCAAGTCCATAAACATTATCCACCATATTAACAGAAACAAAAGCAAAGATCATATGATCCCCTCAATAGATGCAGAAAAAGCATTGGATAAAATCCAGCATCCTTTTCTAATTAGAACACTGAAGAGTATAGGCTATGTGGCACATTTCTGCAACTGATCGAAGCTATCTATGACAAACCCACAGCTAATATTTTACTGAATGAAGTAAAACTGAAAACTTTTGCTCTTAGAATGGGAGCTAGCACATTTCTTAAACTACTTGAAGCAGTCTATGACAAACCTATAACCAATATCATACTAAATGGAGTAAAACTGAAAACTTTTCCATTTAGAACTGGAACCAGACACAGATGTCCTCTATCACCACTACAATTCTGTTGTGAACCAGTGAAGGTGAGCGAACCAGAGTGGAATTGGTGGGGAATGAGGAAAATACAGCACAAGAGAAGACGCAGAGACAACGAATGGGATCAGGATGACTGACTGAGCTGATGGCTGCAGCCAGCACCAAAACACAAAATCAGCTTTATTTTACAGTATCTACGCAGGGTTTTCCAGAGGGAAGTAGTACAGACAATACAGGGAAATAGAATAAACAAAAGACATAATTTTGGTCTTATACCACAATTGGAAAATATAAATGACTTTAATAAGGACAAATCATCTTGTTAATGGTTTCCACTCAACTTCATTAACATATGACAAGTAAGAAGGGCAAGATCAGGAGGATTTCAGCATAGTTCTTCCTTTGACAAAACAAAGGAAGAACTATGTGACTTAGTAGTTTCTACTCAACTTCATTAACATATTACAAGAAATAAGAAGGCAAAGATCACAAGGGTTTCTGCATAGTTAACTGGACAAAGGAAGAGCTATGTGACTTCTGGCAGAGGGAGCATGAAGAAAGGAATATGTCTGTTTTGGGAACAGAGGGAAAGCAGTTGGGGCTTCATTCTCTGACAGTCCCCCAGGTTGTGGGGCCTTGCCGCCTCACAGCCTGCTCTCCACATCATTCAATATAGTTCTGGAAGTTCTAGCCGATGCAATCAGGCAGGAGAAGGATATTAAGGGCATCCAAATTGAAGAGGAGGTCAAACTCTCACTCTTTGCTGATGATATGATCTTATACTTAGAAAACCCCAGAAACTCAACAATAAGACTCCTGGAAGTTATCAAGAAATACATTAGGCTCAGCGCCTGTGGCTCAAGCAGCTAAGGCACCAGTCACATACACCTGAGCTGGTGGGTTTGAATCCAGCCTGGGCCCACCAAACAACAATGACAGCTGCAACCAAAAAATAGCTGGGCGTTGGAGCCCCGGAGTTGGAGGTTGCTGTGAGCTGTGATGCCACAGTTCTCTACCCAGGGTGACAACTGGAGGCTCTGCCAAAAAAAAAAAAAAAGAAAGAAAGAAAGAGAGAGAGAGAAAAAGAAAGAAAGAAAGAAAAAAGAAAAGAAAAGAAAAGAAAGAAAGAAAGAAAGAAAGAAAGAAAGAAAGAAAGAAAGAAAGAAAGAAAGACAGTAATGTCTCAGGGTATAAAATCAATGTCCACAAATCTGCACAATTTCTTTCACAGTAGCTTCAAAGAAAATGAAATACCTAGGCATATACTTATCAAAGGAGGTGAAGCATCTCTACAAAGAGAATTATGAAACCCTAAGAAAAGAAATAGCAAAAGACATTAATAAATGGAAGAACACACCATAATCTTGACTGGTAAAAATCAACATTCTTAAAATGTCTACACTACCAGAAGCAATCTATAGATTTAATGCAATCCCCATTAAAATACCAACATCATACTTTGAAGAATGGAAACAAACAGTACTTTGTTTTGTGTGGAACCAGAAAAAAACCCATATTGTCAAGGTAATTCTTAGTAATAAAAAGAAAGTCAGAGGTATCACTCTACCAGACTTCAGGTTATATTACAAGTCCAAGTGATCAAAATAGCCTGATATGGGCATGAAAACAGAGACACAGACTTATGGAACTGAATAGAAAATCAAAAGATGAAACCAGTCTCTTATCTCCATCTGATCTTCAATAAACCAAACAAAAGTATACAGTGGGGGTAAAGAATACCTATTCAATACATGCTCTGGGAGAGCTGGATAACTACATGTAAAAGAGTGAAATTGGACCTGCACCTTTCACCTCCTACAAAAATTGACTCAAGATGGATAAAAGATTTAAATCTAAGACATGAAATGATAAAAATCATAGTAGAAAACATGGAGAAAACTCTAAGGATGTCAGCCTGGGGAAAGATTTTATGAAGGAGACTTGAGTAGCAATTGCAACCACAACAAAAATTAACAAATGGGACTTAATTAAGCTGAAAAGCTTCTGTAGGATCCAACACTTAAATAGACAACTTCCAGAAGGAGAAAAGATATTTGCATGTTATGAATCTGACAAAGGGTTAATAACTAGAATAGCTAGATAACTAGAATCTACAGAGAACTCAAATTAATCCACAAAAAAAGAGCAAACAATCTCATTTATCACTGGGCAAAAGACACGAACAGAACTTTCTCTGAAAAAGACAGACAAATGGCTAAAAAATACGAAAATGCTCTTTGTCCCTAACCATCAGAGAAATGCAAATCAAAACCACCCTGAGATATTACCTAACCCCAGTGAGAATAGCCAATATCACAAAGTCCTAGAGCTGTAGATGCTTATGCAGAGCTGGAGAGAAGGCAACACTTTTATGCTGTTGGTGGGAATGCAAACTCATACAGCCTTTTTAGAAAGAAGTATGGAGAATGCTCAAAGAACTCAAATTAGATATCTCATTTGATCCTGCAATCCCATTACTAGGCATCTACCCAGAAGAAAAAAATCATTTTATCACATAAAGACATTTGTACTAGATTGTTTATTGCAGCTCAATTCACAATTGCCAAGATGTGGAAACAATCTAAATGCCCACCAACCCAAGATGTGGAAACAACCTAAATGCCCACCAACCCAGGAGACAAACAATAGTATAAATATACCATGGAATATATGGAATATACCATGGAATATATGGAATAGTTTACTATTCAGCCATAAAAACAATGGAGACTTTACATCTTTTTTTTTTTTTGAGACAAAGTCTCACTTTGTTGCCCTCGCTAGAATGCCATGGCGTCACAGCTCACAGCAACCTCAAACTCTTGAGCTCTAGTGATCCTCTTGGAATGGGATCTCACTTTTGCTCAGGCTAGTCTCGAACTCCTGAACTCAGGCAATCCACCCGTCTTGGCCTCCTAAGTACCAGATTACAGGCGTGAGCCACCAAGTCCGGCTGAGACTTTATATCTTTTGTTTTAACCTGGATTCTGGGTGATGGAGGCTCCACTGTCTGGAAAGCTGATTCTTACACTGGCAATGAAACGTTCTTGCTCACAAGAGGCACGGACCACTCTCATCTCTAACCCATTGGCTAGACTGGCATGTGTCCCTGCCTAGCTGCAAGTGAGATTTCTATTATCAGGAGAGGAGATATGGATGTGAATACCATCAGAATTATTTCGACAGTCCACCTTTCTGTCCACATGCACATGTCCCAGATACAGAATCCAAATGGAAACAACCCCCAAATTTCAACTGGATATGGTATAGGACTTAAAATTCTGGATCTTTAATTAATTCACAGTGATCTCCTTTTTAGGTCCAAATGTGAGTCCTCTTGATTCCACCACATAGGAACTGAAGAGGCAAGATAGGTCTACCACACCCTGAACCACACCTGACATATAATGGCAGAACTGGGACTGCAATCAACCCTCCCTTTCTGAAAGGGAGAAGAATGAAGACACAGAGTAGTCACTGGTCTAAAGCAGTTCTGGAATCCTGCTGGAAAGATGTGAAACCCTCCCAATCACGGTGTGGGGAATCTTCCTTGAGTAGGCCCTGATTTTACTCTTAGAGGAAATCCTTTGTTCATTGCTCTCCATGGCCTTGCTCTCCACTTCCCCAGAAGATACTTCCTTTTCTATTACCTCTCTAGCCACATCTGAAGTGTTTGTTGGAGAATATGACTTTCTTGGGGGCTGTATATATTTGTTAACTGTCTCCCTGCTCACAGATTCTTATGCACTTCTAAGAGTAGTTTTCAATCTAGAGTAATTTCATATAATTTTATGCTATGTAGTTAATTACTCTGGCAGTATGCACATAACTCCCAAAATACAGGTTTTTTCCTATACAATAACAAGCCAATTACTTGCTCCAAACACCATTAATAACATCTACATTTTTATTTTAATTAGTTCCCTAAACTCACTTTCCCTTTCTCCAAAGATGGTTTGCTTCAGGTATTCAAATATATCTTCCCCCTATTGTCAGTTCTGCCTAACCACCTCTCCAAATCCCTTTGTCTCCCCCTATTCCTGAAACAGAACAACACTTAGACACATACATGCCCCTAACCAATCAGTTATCCTAACCCTGGGAATTCTTAGGCAATAACTACATAGTACTGATAGTAGTAGATTAGGAAAAACACAGACATAGAAAAATAAATTGAGCCTAGGAGGGATACAGAAAGGAAAGTTAGGTAAAAGGGAATATCCTATGACTGCAAAGCAATACGATGGGTTTCTTAGGATGGAAAGGCACTTCTGAAAGCTATTATAAAAGAGGAGTGTCAAAGATGTTAAAAGCAGAAGTGCTAGAATAAATGTATTAAGAAGGATACCATATTCTTTTTTTTTTTTTTTTTGTAGAGACAGAGTCTCACTTTATCGCCCTCAGTAGAGTGCCGTGGCGTCACACAGCTCACAGCAACCTCCAACTAACTAATTGTTTAGGCGATTCTCTTGCCTCAGCCTCCCAAGTAGCTGGGACTACAGGCACCTGCCACAACGCCTGGCTATTTTTCTGTTTTGCAGTTTGGCAGAGACCGGGTTTGAACCTGCCACCTTCGGCATATGGGGCCAGCGCCCTACTCGATGAGCTACAGGCGCCATCCACCATATGTATTTTGATGGACACATTCAAGTATGTTTATGAAAAATAGCTATTTTGCTATCTTATGCCAGCATTTTATATTAAAATGCTATAATAGGAAAAAAATGCTGTAATAGTTAAGATGACTGGTACAAGGAACACTAGCGCATTTCTGAATACAAACCACAATGATGATGCAGGACTTGTATTTGACTTTGGGATTTCACATCTACCTGAGCACTAGGTATATTGTGTTTGTTCACCTTGAAGTAAAAACAGCAACCAACATTTATTAATAGCTTATAAAGATTTATTGATGCCAAGCATCTGCTCATTCTACACATGTTAAAGTTGAGATTCTAAGAGGTACCGTGATTTGCTAAAGGTCACTGAAGTCATTAAATAACCAAGCCAAGACTCAAACCTAATCTTCTGCTTCTGGAATCAGGGACCTTTATACTACATCTTGCTGCCTTACAAAATGTCTAAGGCTTCTTGTCTTAATAAGGCAATACTATGGTCAGGAGTCAACATATTCAAATTAAGGTGAATAATAATTGGTTAACGTACTGTTAGGAATCCCCCTCAAAATCTGTGATGCTGATGAGAAGGCAGCGTGAGAAAATGGAGAAATTTTCTGGTTTCAGGGATACCAGCCACCTGATTTATAATCTTATGCTTAGCATGGGAACATTCACTTTAAACTGTAGAGCAGCCAAATAGAACCCGAGTTACTGCCAGAAAATATTAGAACAGTGTGAAGGGTCTCTACAAAGTGATTTTAAAGAGAGCTACTCAAATCTTCCAGATCAGGGGCGGCGCCTGAAGCTCAGCAAGTAGGGTGCCAGCCCCATATGCCAAAGGTGGTGGGTTCAAACCCGGCCTTGGCTGAACTGCAAAACTGAAAAATAGCTGGGCGTTGTGGCAGGCGCATGTAGTCCCAGCTACTCGGGAGGCTGAGACAAAGGAATCGCCTAAGCCCAGGAGTTGGAGGTTGCTGTGAGCTGTGTGACGCCACAGCACTCTATCAAGGGCGATAAAGTGAGACTCTGTCTCTACAAAAACAAACAAAAAAAAAAACTTCCAGATCAAAGGAATAACTTTCTTTCTTTATATTTTTGGCCTGGGCTGGGTTTGAACCAGCCACCTCCAGTATATGGGGCAGGCACCCTACTCCTTTGAGCCACAGGTGCTGCCCTGGAATAACTTTCATTGATTGTTGTGTTGCCTTTTTAAAGAAAGTTCTGAATATCTTTCAATGGCTATTGTTCTCTCCAGATGACTCTATCTCTAATTTCTTTTCCTTTTCTTTTCTTTTTTTTTTTTTTTTTTGAGACAGAGCCTCAAGCTGTCACCCTGGATAGAGTGCTGTGGCATCACAGCTCACAGCAACCTCCAATTCCTGGGCTCCAGCGAGTCTCTTGCCTCCACCTCCCAAGTAGCTGGGACCACAGGCGCCCGCCACAACGCCCGGCCATTTTTTGGTTGCAGCCATCATTGTTGTTTGGCGTACCCGGCCTGGATTCGAACCCGCCAGCTCAGGTGTACGTGGCTGGTGCCTTAGCCCGTTGAGCCACAGGCGCCGAGCCATCCTTTTCTTTTTTTTTTTTGAGAGAGAGCATTTCACTATGTTGCCCTTGGTGAAGTGCTATGGCATCACAGCTCACAGCAACCTCAAACTCTTGGGTATAAGCCATTCTCTTGCCTCAGCCTCCCAAGTAGCTGAGACTACAGGCGTCTGCCAAAATGCTTGGCTATTTTTTGTTGCAGTTGCTGTTGTTGTTTAGCTGGCCTGAGCTAGGTTCAAACCTGCCACCCTCAGTGCATGGCTGGGGCCATAACCACTATGGTATGGATGCCAAGCCCTCTTTTTCTTTTTTTGAGACAGAGCCTCAACCTGTCATCCTGGGTAGAGTGCTGAGGCATTATAGCTCACAGCAACTTCCAATTCCTGGGCTCAAGCAAATCTCCTGCCTTTGGCTCCCAAGTAGCTGGGACTACAGGCGCCCGCCACAACACCCTGCCATTTTTTGGTTGCAGCCATCATTGTTGTTTGGTGGGCCTGGGTGGATTCAAACCTGCCAGCTCAGGTGTACGTGGCTGACACCTTAACCCATTGAGCCACAGGTGCCGAGCCTTTCTTTTTCTTTTGAGACAGAGTCTCACTCTTTTCCCTGGGCAGAGTGTTATGGCATCATTATAGCTCACAGCAACCTCAAACTCTTGATCTCAAGAGATCCTCTTGTCTCAGCCTCTGAAGTAGCTGGGACTACAAGCATTGGCCACTCTTGCTCAAGCTGGCTTCCAATTCCTGAGCTCAGGCAATCCACAGTGCCCAGCCTCTCTATAATTTCTGAAGCAACCAGTTGATTTCAAGTAGGAAGGCCAAAGAGGCCAAGCCATTCATAATCACACAGTTCTCTCTCCGCTTTTTTTTATTTTTAAGTTGAGTATACCACTGATGTGAGCAGTGGCACTCCTACAAGGGAATTGTTACCTTATTCTCACACATCTTCTAAGTCTTAATCTTGTGTGGGTTATGGATGCTTTGAGTCTGATGAAGGTTTTTGAGCTCTCATCCCAGAAAAAGTGCATAATGAAACATACACATAACATTTGGCATAAGAAGACCCTTAAAGACCATTTGTAAACTTGGGATCCTCTATCCAGCTAAAAAACTTCTGTGTATGTCATCCTTCCTTCATGAGATTTTAAAGAGAGGAAGATCAGAGAAGGGATATATTCATAGACTGAAGGAAACCAAAATATGCCACCCCAAAATATACTCCTTGGCATATGTAGAGGGGCTACAGACCATAGGAATAGCTTTGGAAGAAATCTACATTAGTGAAATAAACAGCAGATGCAAAGGCTTTCTTAGGAGTCCACTCATGTGGATCTACGAAAGATTAATTTACAGGAAAAGGAGACTCAAAGTCTTACACTTTTTTTTTTTTAAAGAGAGAGTCTTGCTGTGTCACCCAGGCTGAAGCAGGCTTGAATGCAGTGTAGTGGCCTGGTCACAGTTGACTGCAGCCTTGAACTCCTGGGCACAAGAGATCCTCCAGCCTCTGCCTTGCAAGTAAGTAGCTGGGACTATAGGTGCGCACCACCATGACCAACTAAATTTTAAAATTTTTGTAGAAATGTGGTCTTGTTACGTTGCCCTGGCTGGCTTCAAATTCCTGGCCTCAAAGGATTCTCCTGCCTTGGCTTCTCAAAATGCTGGGATTACAGGAGTGAGCCACGACACTTGGCCTACACTTACACTTTCAAAGGGATGACAGAGAAACTTTTTTTTTGAGACAGAGCCTCAAGCTGTTGCCTTAGGTAGAGTGCTGTGGCATCACAGCTCACAACAACCTCCAACTCCTGGGCTCAAGCGAATCTCCTGCCTCCGCCTCCCAAGTAGCTGGGACTACAGGTGCCCATCACAACATCCAGCTATTTTTTGCTTGTAGCCATCATTGTTTGGTGGGCCCAGGATGGATTCAAACCCACCAGCTCAGGTGTATGTGGCTGGTGCCTTAGTCACTTGAGCCACAGGCACTGAGCCGACAGAGAAACTTTTACCTTAAGATACCATCTATTCTTTCTAAGGGCTGTGACCTGTGAGGCTTCATCTGCACAAAAAGGCAGCCTTTATTTTTCTTTCCTCTCTCTCCCATAAGCTATTTCCATGCTCCACGCCTTTATGCCTGTCATCTGGCTGTCCTTTTAGTCTCATACTTTGTGTTGCTCCTATGCTTATGCATGTAATACATTTTGCTTAATTTTCTTCCTGCTGATCTGCCTACTGTCAATTTGTTTCAGCAGACTGGAACCTTCAGAGAGAAAGTTTCAACTTCCCTAGAAGACCAAAACATAGCATTTGCTGCCTTATTAAACTTGTAATAGCTGTGTGTGAATCAAGCTGCAAGAATTTCAGCACTGGGAAGAAGCAATAAATCAGGACTTATAACCAGAGATCATGATAACTCCTTGCCTCTCCTGTGCCTCTTACTAGCTAGCTGCATAATTTTGGAAAAGCCTTATCTATAAAACAGCATAGCACTTGTACTATTGTGATAACTAAATAAAAGAATGTGTGTAAAACATATCAGCTTCAAACAATAAGCATCTGACAAATTTTAGATTAGTTGTATTATTTTATTTTTTTATTTATTTGTTGAAGAGACAAGAATTTCACTTTATCGCCCTCGGTAGAGTGCTGTGGCATCACACAGCAACCTCTAACTCCTGGGCTTAGGCGATTCTCTTGCCTCAGCCTCCCGAGTAGCTGGGATGACAGGCACCCACCACAACATTCAGCTATTTTCTTTTTTTTGTTTTGTTTTGCAGTTTGGCCAAGGCTGGTTTTGAACCTGCCACCTTCGGTATGTGGGGCTGGTGCCCTACTCAGTGAGCCACAGGCACCACCCGGTTTTATTATTATTATTATTTTTTTTTTTTTTGAGACAGAGCCTCAAGCTGTCACCCTGGACAGAGTGCTGTGGCATCACAGCTCACAGCAACCTCCAATTCCTGGGCTCAAGCGAGTCTCTTGCCTCTGCCTCTCAAGTAGCTGGGACTACAGGTGTCCGCCACAATGCCTGGCCATTTTTTGATTGCAGCTGTCGTTGTTGTTTGGCAGGCCCGGGCTGGATTCGAACCTACCAGCTCGGGTGTACATGGCTGGCGCCTTAGCCCATTGAGCCACAGGCGCCGAGCCACTTTTATTATTTTAAACATATTTCTATTACATTATTTTTTATGGAAGCAGAATGTTTGTATTATATACCGTAATTTAATGCTTTTCTAGTGCATATAAATGACCAATAATGTTTTTAAAAGATAGTGGAAATGAGAGGAAGGACCATTCAAACAGAAAGGCCATGAAAACACAAATTTAAAGTCAATCATTTAATAAGTGTAAGAATTATTTAATTATGAATTGAATAGAAAGGTTGAATTACAATCTAAATTTTTAACTGAAAATTCTAGCCAAATATAGGAACACAGGGAGAGATACTACTAGAAGTGGTAAGATAGAAATGTAAAAATTTAAGAGATCTGTGGAATAGAGTATGAATATGTAAATTTTTCACATGTATAAATGAAAAAATGGTTGTTGAAATGTTTCCTTAGCTGTGAATTCAAAGTCTAAAACAGAAATTTAAAGAGAATGAAGAGGCCCTAGGGAGAGAAGGCTTCAGGTGATCCAAATTTGAATTTAAGTTTTTTTACTTAAAATCTTTCCTATTTCACTTAAGATGTCAGTTTTCACAACTATCAAATGGGGCTAATGAATACTTTTCTGACTCAAAGTCTTGGGAGAATTAGATAAAATTAGTGCAAATATTCATTTATTTGATCTATTCTACAACTATTTATTGTATACCAACTTCAAAGAACAAAAGCAAGTAAAACACTGTTCTCAAGGGGCAAAATTATGATGACATTATACTCTTTCTGTTTTCATTATACTGCATTGCATGGCGGTATTAGGTCTGTTTGCTGTCTAATAGTCTCTAAGTGGGCTAATGGGATGAAAACAGAAGAAAATCCAATGAGGAATGGGAAATATGTAAGTTCAATTCAAATTTTTATCTCATTCTTTTAAATTTCTACTTGTATGTGTTTTACAATGTACATAATGTATTAGTACACAAGTATATGCATATAATCTATAAATAAATAAATAAGGGTGACAAAGTTTAGAACACATTACCCTAAAATGTGGTTGCCTTACCATTTAAATTTTTTATTTTATTTTTTTTTTTTTGAGGCAGACTCTCACTATGTCGCCCTCGGTAGGGTGCTGTGGCATCACAGCTTACAGCAACCTCAAACTCTTGGGCTGCGATTCCCTTGCCTCAGCCTCCCAAGTAGCTGGGACTACAGGCATCTGCCACAATGTCCAGTTATTTTTTTGTTCTTGTTGTTATTGTTATTTAGCAGGTCCAGGCCGGGTCCGAACTTGCCAGCCCCAGAGTATGTGGCTGGTGCCCTAGCCACTGAGCTACAGGCGTCGAACCAAATAAACAACTGGCAATTCATTTTCCTTTTTTTTTTGAGAGAGAGTTTCACTATGTCACCCTTGGTAGAGTGCTGTAGAATCACAGCTCACAGCAAGCTCAAACTCTTAGGCTTAAGCGATTCTCTTGCCTCTGCCTCTCAAGTAGCTGGGACTATAGGTGCTGGCCACAATGCCTGGCTATTTTTTTGTTGTTGTTATTGTTATTTGGCAGGCCCAGGTTGGGTTCCAACCCGCCAGCCTCGGTGTATGTGGCCAGCACCCTACCTACTGAGCTATGGGCACTGCTCCCAATTAAATATTTTAAGCTAAAAGAATTTGAGAAATACAGATGCCAGGACTCTCTGACCTTCCCTTTCTCCCCTGAAGCAGGTCATAGACCCTCATATGAGAGATGCATTCCTATGCCCAGGGGAAAGAAGCATCCATTATCTCTGAAGACACAGGTACAATGACAGGAATCTAAACAGGACTTGCTAAATTTTTCCCAGTTTATTACCACTAACTTGGATGTTTTGTCCTGTTTTATTTTTTTCTGTGACACTGTACTCTTCATCAAACCTAGTATTAAAAAATTGCTTAGGCTTAACCATTTCTTTAGGTCTTTATTACTTTATAAAGTTTCCCATGTTAAGTAAAATTTAACTGCTTTTCTCTTGTAAATCTGTCATTTGTTAGTCTAATCTATAGGGCTCCAAACCAAAGAACCTAAGATGGGTAGAAGGATATTTTTTCCTCCCTTTACAGAAGTGTATGCTCAATGCTTTTTTTACTGACGGTGGCGCAAGATAAAAATCTTTACACCATGTCTCTAGTAATTTAAAACACATGTGAATAAAAATTTTAAAATGAATGATTCTTTCAGAAACTGGAGTTGGATAAGAAGTTGGATTTTAAAAAGGTGGGGTCTGTAGATCTATGTAAAACTATAATCTGTAATACTAAGCAAACTTTCTGCCAAGCATTCTCTTTTTCCTGATCTGACTTACTTGGCAAGACTATCTGTTCAAAGGAGGCTTCACTGGTTATTTCTAGTCAACTACCTGAAAGCCCTGAATTAAGTAGATTTCCCCTAAAGCCTTTTGACCATTAACTGTGGCTCAGTGAGTAGGGCACCGGCCCCATATACCAAGGGTGGCGGGTTTAAACCGGCCCTGGCCGAACTGCAACAAAAAAATAGCCAGGCGTTGTGGCGGGCACCTGTAGTCCCAGTTACTTGGGAGGCTGAGACAAGAGAATTGCTTAAGCCCAGGAGCTGGAGGTTGCTGTGAGCCATGAAGCCATGGCACTCTACCAAGGGTGACAAAGTGAGACTCTGTCTCTTAAAAAAAAAACCCCAAAAAACAAAAACACAAAAAACAAAAAAACAAAAAAAATTTTTAAATAACATTTTTAGGTAACTCTCATGAGATTTCATAAATTCTAATGATTAAGATAACATTTAAGGGCTGCAGGCAGTAACTTATGTCTATAATCCTAGTACTCTGAGAGGTCCAGGTGGGAGGACTGCTTGAACTCAGGAGCTTGAGCCTGAGCAGGAGTTACATCCATCTTTACTGTAAACAGGAAAATTAGCCCATTGTGGTGGCATACACCTGTAATCCCAGCTACTAAGCAGACTGAGGCAGGAGGATCACTTGAGCCCAAGAATTGGAGGTTCCAGTGAGTTATGATGCTGCCACTGCACTTTACCCAGGGTGATGGTGCAAGACTCTGTTTGAAAAAAAGAGATAACATTAAAAATGTGAAAATGTCGGCTCGGCGCCTGTGGCTCAAAGGGCTGAGGCGCCAGCCACGTACAACTGAGCTGACGGGTTCGAATGCAGCCTGGGCCTGCCGAAGAACAGTGACGGCTGCAACCAAAAGAAAAAAGTGGCCGGGTGTTGTGGCGGGCACCTGTGGTCCCAGCTACTTGGGAGGCAGAGGCAAGAGACTCACTTGAGCCCAGGAATTGGAGGTTGCTGTGAGCTGTGATGCTGCTGCACTCTATCCAGGTGACAGCTTGAGGCTGGCAAAAAAAAAAAAAAAAAAAAAGTGAAAATGTTGAAACAGACTAGCACAATGAACTGATATATACATGTTATCTAAATTTAAGAGTTAGCAAGATTTTGCCACATATGCT
>CAUYON010001967.1:0-26370 GCA_963573935.1 Arctocebus calabarensis
TGTGGCTCAGCGAGTAGGGCGCCGGCCCCATATACCGAAGGTGGCGGGTTCAAGCCCGGCCTCGGCCGAACTGCAAAACAAAAAAATAGCCGGGCGCTGTGGCGGGCGCCTGTAGTCCCAGCTACTAGGGAGGCTGAGGCAGGAGAATCGCTTAAGCCCAGGAGCTGGAGGTTGCTGTGAGCAGTGTGACGTCACGGCACTCTACCCAGGGCGATAAAGTGAGACTCTGTCTCTACAAAAAAAAAAAAAAAATAGATTGGGTAAGGAAGAAAATAAACTGTGATTATTTGCAAATGACATGATTATGTAGATAATCTGAAAGTATCAGCCAATAAACTAGTAAAATTACCAAGTGATTATAAAAAAATCACTTATATTTCCTTATGCTAGCAATAAACAATAGAAAATAAAATGTTTTAAGAGTGAACCATTTATAACAGCATTTTTAGAAAACATTAAACACCCAGAGATCAAGCTAAAAACCAAAGTGAGTGAAACTAAAGATTTAAAAAAGGGTACCCCAAATAATCTTTCGGGGCCATTAGATTCATGGATTGAAAGGCCTCACCATTATTATAGTAAATTCCTTCAGAACTTATCTGTAGGTTCAATGCAATCTCAGTCTAAATCTAGGTTTTTGGGAGAAGTGGGGAAGCTTGACAAATTTATTCTAAAATATACATGGAAATGCAAAAAGACAAAAATGGCCCAAGAATTGTTGAGAAAGAACAAAACTCATCCTTACATTACTAGATGTCTAAGACCTTTAGATCTACTCTAATTTAGACACTTTAGTATTGCTACAAGGATAAACCACATATATCAGTGGAGTAGAATTAAAATGTCCACATGCAAGGTATAACAATTAGGTTCATGAACTCACCCTAGAAAAAGTGCCACATTCCTCATTGCTGAATGCCACTACGGTCACCTTCAAAGTACTCCCCTTGGGAAGCTGTGCACTGACGCCAGCAACCTAGTCCACCCTCCAATGGTGGAACTCTTTTTCTGGCATGGCCATCAGAGCTGTTGCCCTATTACTCTTGATGTCCTGAATATCATCAAAATGTCTTGCTTTCGATATTTTCTTTACCTTAAAGTAAAGAAAAAAGTCACTGGGGGCCAGAGCAGGTGAGTAGGGATAGTGTTCCAGTACAGTTATTTGTTTACTGGCTAAAAACTTCCTCACAGACAGTGCCGTGTGAGTTGGTGCATTGTTGTAATACAACAGCCATGAGTTTTTGGCAAAAAGTTCATTTCATTTTTGTCTAACTTTTTCACGCAGTCTTTTCACCATTTCCAAATAGTAAACTTAGTTAACTATTTGTCAGTTGATCCAAATTCATGATGAATAATCCCTCAGATATCACAAAAATTAGCAACATCATTTTGACTCCACGGTAGTGAAGAATGGGTGACTTCCATTATACACTTTGACACTTTTTTTCAGGGTCATATTGGTACATCCATGTTTCATCACCAGTGATAACAGAGCCTGAAACATCATCTTGCCTTTCCAAAAGTTCTCGGCAAACTTCGACTCTCCTTTGTTCTTGTTCATTGGTGAGCAACTTTGGGAACATTTTTGCATATACCTTTCCCATATTTTAAGATTTTCCTGTTTCTGTTCGGTGCCTGTGGCTCAACAGGCTAAGGCGCCAGCCACGTACACCTAAGCTGGCGGGTTCAAATCCAGCCCGGGCCTGCCAAACAACAATGACGGCTGCAACCAAAAAAGAAAATGGCTGGGCGTTGTGGTGGGCACCTGTAGTCTCAGCTACTTGGGAGTCAGAGGCAGGAGACTCGCTTGAACCCAGGAATTGGAGGTTGCTGTGAGCTGTGATGCCACAGCACTCTATCCAGGGTAACAGCTTGAGGCTCTGTCTCAAAAAAAAGGGCTTGGCGCCTGTGGCTCAATGGGCTAAGGTGCCAGCCACGTACACCTGAGCTGGCAGATTCGAATCCAGCCTGGGCCCACCAAACAACAATGACGGCTGTAACCAAAAAATGACCGGGCATTGTGGCAGGTGCCTGTAGTCCCAGCTACTTGGGAGGCGGAGGCAGGAGACTCGCTTGAACCCAGGAATTGGAGGTTGCTATGAGCTGTGATGCCACAGCACTCTATCCAGGGTGACAGCTTGAGGCTCTGTCTCAAAAAAAAAAGAAAAAAAAAAAGATTTTCCTGTTTCTCTATCAATGTTTACTTGGTCTGCTGTGCTTCTGTCAGCCAATGATCGTGACAAACAATTCAATGAATTTTTGCAATGTTCTCATCATTTCTGCTCATTATGGGCTGCTCTGACTTTTCTTCATCAATGACACTTTCTCTCCCCTCAGAAAAATGTGTAATCCACGTGCACACTGTAGTCCATTTTCTTCATGGCATTATCCCCATAAACTTGGACAAACATGTCCCTGATTTCACTTTCACTCTTGCAAATTTTGACAAGAAATTTAGTGCTTATTCATTGCTCTAATTGAAGCTCCAAATTCTTGCATGTGACACATAAAAAACACACAACAATAATGAACACCACTCAGCAAGACACTGCAACACATCAACACAAACACAGCTACAAGATATCAATAGAGCAAGGTTATGAAACCTTACCGAGCTATTTGTACCGTGCCCTCAATGATTATCAACAGTAGTGAATACACAAGAGCACAGTGGTGAGTTCAGGACCTTGAACTCACCAAGTTGTCAGACCTTGTATATTGGGACAGTTGATTTGACCACTGGTGAGCATTGGGTAAAGGATTGTTTTCTCCAGTAAATGTGCTGACACGTAAGAGGAATGAATCTTGACTCCTGCTTTACTCCATATGCAAAATCAATTCCCAGGGGACTGAAAAGCTAAGTGTGAAAGGGTAAATCATAGTATTCCAGAAGTAAACATGTCCTTTGGATACTTACTGTAAAGAAAAGATAACTCTGATAACAATCAAATTAGAAACTCCTGTTCCACCAGGACATCAGTAGGAGAGTGAGAAGGCAGGCCACAGGTGAAAGGAGGTATCTGTAATGCACAGAACCTCGCAGAGCTGGAATAAAAGGACTCAGTGAGACAAAAAGTAAGAAACCAGGCAACCAACTTCTCGAAGAATTTCCACCAATAACATATTTAAAAAGTGTTCAAATCAAGGAAAAGGCAAAGTAAACCCACAATGAGATACCATTGCGCACGTGCCAGAATGGCTAAGTTAAAAAGCTCAACATGTAGTCACAGCTACTTGGGAGGCTGAGACAAGAGAATCGCCTAAGCCCAGGAGCTGGAGGTTGCTGTGAGCTGTGAAGCCATAGCACTCTACCAAGGGTGACAAAGTGACTAAAAAAAGTCAACATGGGGCTCAGCACCTGTGGCTCAACAGGCTAAGGCACCAGCCATGTACACCTGAGATGGCAGGTTCGAATCCAGCCGGGGGCCCACCAAACAACGATGATGGCTACAACCAAAAAATAGCCGGGCATTGTGGTGGGCGCCTGTAGTCCCAGCTACTTGGGAGGCAGAGGCAAGAGACTCACTTGAGCCCAGGAATTGAAGGTTGCTGTGAGCGGTGATGCCATGGTACTCTATGCAGGGTGACAGCTTGAGGCTCTGTCTCAAAAAAAAAGTCAACATGGCTCAGGCCTATAATCCTAGCACTCTGGGAGGCTAAGGCAGGTAGCTTGTGCTCATGAGTTCGAGACCACCATGAGCAAAGCAAGACCCTGTCTCTACAAATGGAAAAACTAGCCAAGTGTGGTGGGCACCTGTAGTCCCAGCTACTTGGGAGGGTGAGACAAGAGGATAGCATGAGCCCAAGAGTTTGAGATTGTTGTGAGCTGTGACACCACGGAACTCTACCCAGGGCGACAGAGTGAAACTCTGTCTCAAAAAATAAAAATAAAAAGGCCAACAACATCCCATGTTGGTAAGTAGGTGGAACAACAGGAATTCTCTGTGCTACTTGTAGGAATAGAAATCGATAGCACTTTTGAAAACTGGTCAACAATATCTGCCAAAGTTGAAGATACTCATACCCTAAGAACTAGCAATCCCAGTACTGGGAATACACCCAAAAGAAATGCATAGATGTGTGGTTCAGGCCTGTTGATAATAAAATTATTCATAACTATTCAAAACTGGGAATTCTGAGTGCTTATTAACAGTAGTGTATAAATAAATGGCAATGTAGCAATGCAGTGTAATACTAAATGGCAATGAAAAA
The DNA here is from genome assembly GCA_963573935.1 of Arctocebus calabarensis. Lineage (NCBI taxonomy): Eukaryota > Metazoa > Chordata > Mammalia > Primates > Lorisidae > Arctocebus > Arctocebus calabarensis. The sequence continues at coordinate 4,213 of CAUYON010001967.1, forward strand.
TGCGTAACCAGCTGCGCTCACATAGATAAATCTCCCAAATATAATACTGTCCAAAGAAGACTGATGCAAAAGAACAACACTGGATGGGCTCATTTACACAGAGAAAATGAGGCTGAAAAATCTGTAGTTTTGGAATGAGTACTTAATGTAGTAAAACTGTGAAGAAGGTCAAGGCCATGCTGAATGTGAAAGCCAGCACACTGGTTCATTTGGGGAACACAGAGGCGCTCAGAATACCAGCCAACTTCTATTTCTTCACAATTCGTGTTCAGGTAGGTATTTGCTTGGCAATAAATCAGTACACTATTCGTTTTCATCTTGCATATTATTAAATTGCATGTTATTAAATTTTATAATTAAAACTTTAACATTAATCTATAATTAATTTAAATTTTAAATAGATATAAAGAAGTATATGTACCTCAGAACACACTGATAATTTCTTTTAAATGTTTCCTCACCCACTAAACTCTAAGATTGGTTTTACTAGAGGAATAGTGTCATAAATAGCCCTAAAGTGCTGAATAAAACAGGAGATTTTTGCCTTTGGGAGGTTGAGTTAGTTTGTTTTTCCTAAATTATCAAGCTTTCATCTTAGATATTCAATTATTAAATGAATGTCTGGATGCACGAAACCCAGTGACGTCTTGAAATGAAGGGCCAAAGGTGCTCATCCCAGCCCCCTCACCCCCTGTACTGTCAGGGCTGGCACCTAATCGTGATTAGTCAGGTGACCACCCTGAACCTAGGCCAGGGGACTGCCTGTCGTGAGAAGTGCTCTCTTCCCATAAGCATGGAGACTTCTGGTGCTATGTTCCTGCCATTCCCAGAGACAGAGGAGGGGTTGTAAACACGAGATGGGGAATTTGTCCACACCTGTGGCAGCTGCTTTCTGGTGTCTGGGTCCCCATCTCAGAGCCATGGTCATGGTACACACTTAAACAAAAACTTTCATGGACATCGTGGGCTTGAGGGGACCAGTTCCTTCCTTCATGACTCAAGGTGGCAGTTCCCTCAGCACCCCGTTCTGGCAGTAACTGGCTACATGATCTTGGCAACCCCCCTTCCCCGGACACACACACACACATTTCAGCGTTTCATTGTGAAAGAAGACTCTTCTGTGAGACTCTGGGTAATAGGCGTGACATCCTCATGATCTCACATTTCACATTGTTGCATTTTTTCACTGGCCTGTCCCCCTCTGGACCCCACCCCTGCCTGTGATAGAGAGAAGATAGATGGTGTTATGTGATGTGATACAGGACAAAGAACCTGCGTGGGGTCGTAGCCCAGAGCTCCGGTTAACTGTTCTTGCATACCCACTGCTATCCCCGCTATCCATGTTCACAGACACCGAAGAACTCATTGCACCGTCCTGTGCAGACGTGAACCTGGATTGCACGCTCAGAAACATATTGCAGGAGACGGAGTGGGACTATGGCCCTGCTGGGACAGTCCTCTCCCTGCCCTCACCCCTTAGGGAAGATAAAGGAGATGAGCATGTGAGCCGTGGGTGTAATTCCACCAAAGAAACCATCATGAAGGCATTTCAGGGTGGGTGTGCGTCTGCTGTCGCCTTCTGTGACTTCGGAGCTTGTGCTCTTGTGCCACGCACCAGCTACTTCAGTGTCGAGGGGCCTCAGCTTTTCCATCTTTATACACCAAGGTGGGATGGAACCAGTTTAGGGTCAGTAAGAAGTTGCTTCTCCAGCCAGGCCAGAGTTGGGGTTAGCATGTTAGGTCAATATCCCTGTACTGGCTGAGGGATGTTGACCTAGGCAGCAGCTCTCACAGTGGGACCCAGAGGCCTGGGGGCCTGGGGGGAAGGAGGGGTCTAAGTCTCTTCCATCATCAGCAGCATCTGTCATTCATTCCTGAGTGTTTGGTAGAGTTTTCCAGAAGCTGCATGCATGTGATGGTGCAATAGAGTGAAGGTAGAAACCGATGGGAGAATTCAGCTGTCTTCTGTTAAGGCAGACACTAAAGATTTGCAAAAATACAGACCTTTGCCACTTTTCTCATAAATATTATTATTTTTTTTTTTACCCTTGGTAGAGTGCTATGGTATCACAGCTCACAGCAACCTCAAACTCTTGAGCTTAAGCAATTCTTTTGCCTCAACCTCCTAAGTAACTGGGACTGCAGGCACCCGCCACAACACCTGGCTTTTTTTGTTGTTGTAGTTGTCATTGTTGTTTGGCAGACCTGAGCCAGGTTTGAACCCACCAGCCCCGGTGCATGTGGCCAGTACCCTAAGCCGCTGAGCTACAGGCACCAAGCCATTATTTTTTTACTTTGAAAGATAGTTTTATCATAAAAGTGTTATTTATTTTAATGTGCCATGAGTTTTTTGTTTTTAATGAGTTAATAAATATTATTAAATGTTTTGATTTAATTTTAAAATAAATATTGGCATAGCCTGTGTAAACAAAAGCTTTTAGGGATCTTCAGTAATTTTTTAAGAGTGCAAAAGTTTGAGAACTGCTGATCTGAGGGGCACTTGCTCCAGGCATGGTCCTGGTCCCTGGTCTCTGGTCTCAGCCTTGCTGTGCTTAACATTTTTTTTTTTTTAAGATAGAGTCTCACTCTGTTGCTCTGGGTAGAGTGCTGTGGTATCATAGCTCACAGCAACCTCAAATTCCTGGGCTTGAGCAATCTTCTTGCCTTAGCCTCCCGAGCAGCTGGGACTACAAGCACCTGCCACTACAAGCACCTGCCACAACACCTGGCTAGTTTTTTTCTATTAGTAGAGACAGGGTCTCTATCTTGTTTAGGCTGGTCTCAAACTCCTGAGCCTAGAGTTCTGGGATTATAGGCCTGAGCCAACGGGCCCAGCTACCTGCTCGACCTTCCTATCAATGCTTTGGATGAAGGTATAGAAAGACTGCATCCCATATCTCTCAGCACCTGAAGTTGACCGGGCTGCCAGATACATCAACAGTAGGGACGACCGGACCCGAAGATGAACAGGCTGCATTTCATGAGATAGAAGGTGGCAGGAATGATTGTTGAAGTTCAACCTTTGGGTCCAGAAGTTTTGGTTTAGGAAAATGAATCTCAGTAGCTTCACACAGGACAATATTTAAGGATGTAGTAGCTACCAAAAAGGATGATGTAATTTATACTAAGACATTTAGGGGGTGAGACTTAGAGGACACCAGGATAAGGTTACAGTGCTGGTGACAAGTTCTGCTTTGATGTAGTTAAAAACATATTTATTTTGCCTTCATTTTTGAAGATGTTTTCACTGCCTCTGGAATTCCACATTGCAGCCTTGCTCCACACAGGCTCAGCCCAGGCAGTGACTTTAGAGAAATCACTAGCAAGTGAGAGGGCTTCTTCCTATCTAGGATTTTTCCTTCTACTTCCAGCTGCACTGGCTGCCCCAACCCGCATCCTCTGTCTTGTGAGCCCAGTAAGCCTGTGACTCTGCTTGGGGAGGCTGCAGGGAAATGTGGATGAATAAGGATTTGGCTTGATGGCCCCGCCCTTTGCTGGTCCAACATCCAGGCACAGTCCTGGCCCCCCACGGACAGCACCGTACACCCTTCCCAAAGATAAGCCCAGAGAAAGTTACTGCACCCAGCCACATGTCTGGATGTGGCCTTCCTTCCTAAGGACAGGCAGCAATAGTTTGACCTAATATTTTTTCACTGCATTAAAAGAAACACCATAATGGGAGGAGTCTCACCATCTGCCACCCACCACCTGCCCTAAGCCAGTGGTGCATGTTAGGTGATTTTATTTGCAGTAAACATGCAATCTACTTGAGCTAACATAGGAAGAAAAGGATTTATTTCTGGATATTAAGTAGCTCCCCAATTCTGGGGTGAGCCAGAGGAAATGCCCACTTGCTCCTAGGACTGAGAGGCAGCTTGGCAGCTGCCCCACCACCACTTAGCTACACTTTATGCACAATGGCCAGAGAGGAACCTCTGTGATCACTTTGCACAAAAGGCTGGGCACCTGCTGCCCCACCAGTGCTCACTGTCACCTTCCAAGACTCAGCCAGGTTGCTCTGCTTAGAGAAATCTGGATTCCATGCAGAACCCCATCTTCGGGACAGAGCCTAGAAAGTAAAGTCTTTTCAGCCTCTAGTGTGTGTGGCTGGGGTTGTCTCACCAGCCAATCAGTGTCATCTGTCACTGTACCTTAGGTTATTGTTGGCTCTTAAGTGAGACAACATATAAAGCAAGGAGACACAAATTCTCAGAGAGCAGAGATTTGTGTCTGATTTCTGCACCGCACACCTACAACAGCACCTGACCTCATCAAGAAGAATGCCAGCAGTCAGCACAGTTTTTGAAAAGGGGAGCCCTTATTAACGCAAAGCTAGCATATCTCACGCCTTCGGAAGCCCCAGCGGGGACTAAGGCTTGGCGCTACCTTAGGGCCCAGACTCTGCCCCTCTGCACCGTGACATTCCCTAGTGGGCCCGTCACAGTCACAGGGGGCAGCCACAGGTCCTGGTGTTGCCTCAGGGCACAATCTCATCCAAAGCACGGCTTGGGCACCGCCACACCCACTCCTAACCTCTAGCACAAGGAGAGCGGTCTGCCATCATGCAAATATTCGGGATGTGGAACCGGTGGCCCCACTGTGGGGAGGGAAGAGAATGGCCCCACATAAGGCGGCTCTTTCAGGGAGAAGGAAGGGGGGACGGGAGCCCCTGTGTCAGTTTGATCAAGGGCAGAGGGGAAGGCCAGGCCGGGTTGCTGGACACCCCCATCCTGAGCTGTCCTGAACCCCAGCTCTTGGGCCCTACAGTTGGATGCAGCTGCTCAGCAGCCAGGGGACAGTCCCCAGGCCCGTGGCCAGGTCTGCCTATGGGAGGCCAGGAGGCGGGGAGGATGGACACGTCCATGGTGTTCACAGCACACGACTCTGCCAGCCTCATCTTCGCCAGCACCGCCCCGCAGCACCCACCCGCAGGAGCAAACGGCAAAGAGCCGCCTCCATCTCCCAGAGTCCGTTTAATAGGAAACAGCATTTGGTGGAGCAAACAACTTACAGCAACCCGAGCCTCAAACGGGAAACATCTGTCCTCGCCAAGGCACAGCTTCCCACCCCAGCCATCCCCAGCCTGGTTCCCGAGGGGCCCACTTGGCCTGGCCCTGGGGCCTCAAGAACTTCCCAGAGGTAACAGTGGCGCCCCCCAGGAGGGTCTCCAGGCTCCAGGCTCTAGGCTCTGGGCCCCGCAGCCTTGTCATGGTGGCATTTAGGGCTGGTGGTCTCAAGGGAGCACTGGGTCCTCTTACCCACCCTACTGGGGCCAGGGCGGGGCCTAGCTCCGGCCCCCAAAACCCCCACTCCTCCCCTTACAGTGTCTGCCCCCATCGCCCTTCCCCTGCTGCCCCTTCTGAGGCAGCCAGCCCAGCCTGGCCCGCAGCGTCCCTGTCAGGCCCTGCCCAGCTCCGCTGGACTCTGACTCATAAGGGCAGCACCACATCGTGCGCTTCACAGACCAGCCCATCACCCTGCCGGCATCTGCAAGGTCCTCAGAGGACATCCAGGCAGAAGTGACCAAATGCACCAGGGACCAAGGAGGCTCAGCCCAGGACCGGGGCCACCATGGGTTCCAGGAGACAGAAGCTGGCACCCACACCCTCAGCTCCCTCAGGCGTGCTGCCCCGAGACCGGCCCACCTGGCTGCCTAGTTGGCACCCCTTCTATAGCTGGGATGTCAGGCCCGTGGGAGCAGGGTTTCAGGGACACAGAAAAGATATGAAGCCCCCAGGGCAGAGGAGGGGAGGGCTTCGCGGTGGCAGCCATCACTGCAGGAATGTGGGTCCAGAGGTGGGCTCACCTGAATGCCCACCTCGTGGAGGGCGTTTCAGTGTGTGCATGTTGAAGAGATGCAGGGATGACGAGGCAGGGAGGGGAGCTCCTGAGTCCCAAGGGTGCTGCCCAAGGGGCCTTGTGGGTATGGGTGGAGGGAGCAAAAGAAACTGCCTCCAGTCAGGGCCGAGCAGGTGCCTGGCCACCTCTGACAGGGACTCACCCAGTTGACCCAGTTTAAATCCACTTACTCCAGAAAGCCACTCTGGACCAGCCCCAGGGTCCTACTTTCCCTTCAGGGAAAAACATCAAACCAGTGTCTGAATTGAGGGTCAGGATCATCTCTGTGCCTCAGTCTCCCGTATGTATAATGGGGACACTTCTGCCCACCTCAGGCAGGCCGTGGAGGTCGGAGGGGAGCTTGGCCCACCTGAGGCCCGGTGGAGGCTGTCAGGAAGGGCTGTCAGAGGCTAAAGGGTGAGCCTCTTTAGGAGAGGCAATGCAGGGCAGCTCCACCCAGCCTCCGGCTGCACTGGCTCAGCCGTCACCAGACCCTCGCCAGTCAAGCCCCAACCTGGGATGGTGCTGGCAGAGCAGAAACACCCCCAAACGGTCACCCCTGCCAGAGAGCGGGAAGCCCCAGACCCAACCTCCCCCCTCAGTCTAGAGACCAGGAAACCAGATGTCGACAGAGGCAGCCATTCCAAAATGCACACATATCTTCAAAGCAGGGCTATTTTCCATGTCCTTTGGGCAATTTTAGAACAAGTTTGTAAAACTGGAATTTTAATGGATGACATACTTGTGCATGCAGTCACGTGTGTGTGCATGTGTGTATGTGTGCTTGCGTGCGTGTGTGTCTGGGTACCCTTGGTGGCTATTGTTGGTACAGCATCTTGGGAGACATGTAGGGTGGAATTGTTTCTTAATGGTCATTTGGGTTCACGTCCAGGTTCACTGCACAAGCCAAGGACCTTTGGGAGCTGGGGCGGTGGCTGTGCTTTGGAGCCAGCAGGCAAGGAGTGTGGGCAGCCCTGGTCTGCTCTGAAGCCACTCTTGTCCACTCAGTGACCCTCCTCCCAGCTCACCTTGGAACCAGGCGCATTCCTATGCTTAGGGCTACCATAACAGAGTACTGCAGACCGATGGCTTAAACGACAGACCTTTATTCCCTCATAGCCCTGCAGGCTGGCAGTCTGAAGTCTAGGTGTGGGCAGGGCTGGCTTCTTCTGAGTCCTCTCCCCTGGGCTCGCAGACGGCCGCCTTCTCACTGCATCCTCGGGCGGTTGCCTGTTGGTCTGCGTCCTGTCCATCCCAATCTCCACTTCTTTTAAGTACACCACTTGGATCAGGGCCCTCTATAATGACCTCATTTGAACTTCATTATCTATTTGAAGCCCTGACTTCCAGCCCCATTCTGAAATCTTGGGAGTTGGGGCTTCATTGGAGGAGTTGGGGGGGACACAATTCATCCTACAATGCTGGGTGCCATCCGTGAGTTTGCCCCACTTTGCTCTGACCTTCAATTCCTTCATTTTTAACTACACCTTACTTCCGTCTGCCATTCCGTGCCCCCGCCCAGGCCAGCACACATGCCTGCACTCTCATGGGTACACACACCCAGACATGCAGAATTCGAAACAGTCCCCAACGGCCTGCTCAAGGCCTGCTGCCCAGACAGACCTCTGCTCACCCCCAGCAGATTGGTCCATCCCAGCACATGGCCCACCAACTCTGCGGTATTCCCAGAGGCCAGCTCAGTGCCTGTCTCCCATGCTGCTCTGGCCATGCCTGGGGAGCGGGCAAGCACCAGGAGGAGGTGGGGACTCCAGGAAGTCTCAGAGGAAAGGCAGGCCAGTGAGGAGGGCACTGCAGGCAGGCTGCGGTCTGACCGGGGACATGGATTTGGGGCCCTTTGTGTGAGAGATCAGCATAAACTAAGGCAGATCCGGGAGGGCACCCACATCAAGGGTGATGGGCAGAAGGGGACCCCATGAGAGGAAAGGAGCCACAGGCAGTGAGGGAGAGAGCCAAGCCAGGAGGGAGGGCAGTGTCCTGGAAGCCAAGTGCTTGGTCAAGGGTGTTATTAAAAGGCGCCAGCGGTGGCTGAGAGGTGAAGGAGGTCCAGGTGGGAATGAGCTCACAGAATTCCCACCCAGAGATGCTGGCTTCTATGGAGAAAGGGTTTTCTGTGCAGAGGTGGGGCAGAGAGCAGATGGCAGTTGTTCTGTTTGTTACAGCAACCCCCAAACCCCGCAGCTTCAAACAGCCATTTTATTATACTCCCAGATTCTGTGGGTCAAAAGGTCAGGCAGAGCACAGAGGGATGACTCATCCCTGTCCGTGTTGTCTGGCGAAACTCTAAAGCTGGGGACCAAGATGACCTGGAGGTGTTGTACCTCAGTGCTGGCTACCGTCTGGGCCCTCGGCAGGGGCTGTCGGCTAGAACCTTCCCTGCAACCCGGGCCTCCTCCCAGCTCGGCTGCCTCAGGGTAATTAGACTTGGACATGGTGGCCCAGGGTTCCCAGCCAGTGTCCCAGTAAACTAAGCAGAAGCTACATCCACAATTCCTTCTGGAACTTAAAAGAGAAAAGTCCGTATAATAGAAGGGTGTTAAGAACTTGGACCCTGCAGATAGATTCCCTGGGTTCCAATCCTGGCTCTCACATGTACCGGCAGGGGTTCCTCTTGGGGCCTCAGTTTCCTTATCTGTAAAATGGACATAATCATTGACTTTCATACAAAACATTAAGCCTGGGTTATAAGGGGTTTACAACACCTGCTTGTGTATGTATTTGTTGATAAAATATACGCAGAAGGGAGTTGTTTTTTTTTTTGTAGAGACAGAGTGCCCTCCGTAGAGTGCTGTGGCGTCACACAGTTCACAGCAACCTCCAACTCCTAGCTTAGGCGATTCTCTTGCCTCAGCCTCCTGAGTAGCTGGGACTACAGGCGCCTGCCACAACGCCCGGCTATTTTTATGTTTTGCAGTTCAGCCGGGGCCAGGTTTGAACCTGCCACCCTCGGTATATGGGGCCGGCGCCCTACTCGCTGAGCCACAGCTCCGCCCCAGAGGGGAGTATTTTTAGGATAACAGAGACTTGGGCATGTTTTCAGTGGGAGAAGAAGGGAAGGGAAAGATTGCATCTTCAGGAGGGGGTGGTGGGCACAAAACCTCCACGTGCGCGGTCGTGTTTCAGCTGTGCCACAAAGTTCAGATGAGTGTCCCGACCGGGGAGGTCGGCCAGCACACAGTCAGGAGGCAGGGCCAGAGAACAGGGAGCAGCGTCTTTCAGTCAAGTCCAGGGCCAGCTGGAGGGCAGTGGCCCAGGGAAGACCCCTGGGGGTCCTAGTTAAGATCCTGGTGATAATTTTGAGTTTTGAGAATATAGAGCAGGCCCAGGAAAAGAGTTTCAGGTTAGCTCTTCCATTCTAAGCCAATCCCCCCATGCCTCCATCACCCCTTTATTTTCTGTCACCATCTTTAAGCAAGGCAGAGAAAATGTGAACATATCAGGACACAGGTGTGAAATCACTCTCAAGGGGCTGTGTGAGTCAAGCATACATGCATGTGTGGTGTGTGTGTGTGTGTGTGTGTGTGTATGTGTGTGTGTGTGTGAGAGAGAGAGAGGTTGGGAATCAGCCATCACATTGCCCGTGGCCAGCCAGCACCACGAGTCATGGAAGTCTGTGTGTGGGGCGCCCCCTGGAGTTAAGAAGCACACAACCCACACAGCTGTACTTGGCTGCCTTGGGTGTAGACCGAGAGGTCTTCACACACCTGGCCTTTCAGCTGCTAGGAAGCTTCTTGAGGCCAGGCCCAAATACCACCTCACAGCCCCCAAGCTAGGGCAGAACCGACCCAGTCAGGGGCTCGAGGCTTCTAACTCCCCAGCTCCCCAGTGGGCCAAGGCTGCCCTCTAACCTCCTCACGGCTTCACTCTTTGTCCCTTTGGTGTGGCTGCTCCCTGGGCTAAGTGAGGGAGATAGTGCCCTCTGGTCCTGGCCCACTCCTATAGACGCAGCGGTGCAGGGCGACATGACCTTGGCTCTGAGACATTGGCAGGGCCCCGCCCCTCCTACCTGAGTCATGGAATTCTCCAGAGGTGGGCAGGGCTGCTGCCTGGAGCCAGGAGAGGTGAGGTCATGGGTCGTGGCCACCCCTGGCCCAGCCATCAAGCAAAGAAGGGCGTGTCCTCTCCCTGGGGTGTGGCGGCTGAGCTCATGCTTCCTGAGCAAGTGCCTGGACCTAAAGCCCCAAACAGTTTGCAGGCGGGCGCTTCCTTCTTGTCGCCGCATCTCCTTCATGGGCTTCAAGTCTCTTTCTGCCTCTCCCACACTTCACTTGATAGAGAAGCCAGGATCTGGGGCCCGCTGGCGGGGAGAGGCATGAGCCCGGACCCTTGGGGCTACTTGGCTACAGAGCAGAGATGGGAGAGCCGTCCGCTTCACCTGAGGAGTGGGGATGTTGTGGGAAGTTGAGGGGGGGTCAGGGGTGCTAGACTCTGGAGGGGCGACCATGCCAGCCTTGGAGGGTACTGCTTCCCGGTGTAGCTTGGTGAAAGTCGCTGTGTACCTGGATTGTTGGACAAGAAGGGTCATGGTGCCTGGGTGGGAGGGGCCCTCAAGGGCTCATGGCAGGGCCTGGAGCCCACATGCTGAGCCCAGCCACATGCCTTTCCCCGACTTGTATCATTCCTCTGCTCCCCTCCACCGGCCCCAGAGATCGGACAGTCATGGCTGACAAAGGGGAAACCAAAGCCTCAAGTGATGGCTCTTAGTCATATGAGAACCACAGGGGCTCAACCCTGGTACATACCTTCCCCCTCCAGATTCACATGGCCACCTCTGTGAAGTGGTGAGATTTGGCTCCAGGTGACTGGAAGAGGGAGACCAGGAGGGCATGGAGAGATGAATGGATAGTTTCAGCCATGCTGAGTCTGTTGTGGGGACATGTGTTCCACTGGAGACTTAAGGGCTAGACTAGAGAGAGGTCAGGGCTGGACCTTCCACTTGCAGCTCTCCAGAGGGAGGACAACTTCAGAGCAGCTGAACCCCAGATGTCAGGGCACTGGCAGGGCAGGTGCCAGGGGCGGGCCTAGGGTGGGCTCTGCAGGACTTCCCCACCAATCCACAGCAAGTGGTCACCAGAGACCCCAGCTTTGGGGCTGAATGTTGGGTGAAGGGGGAAGGACATGGACAAGGGGTGCAGAGGCAGGAGAGGGGGCTCTGCATCCTCCTCCCTAAGGCCCCGGCCCCAGGTCTCATAGGCTTTCTCCCTCCCCAGAGCTGCTGGGAGCGGTGGGGCAGTGGCTGCTGGCAGCGGTGGGGAGTGGGCTGGGCCCCCTCCTGCCTAGGAGCAATCATGGTTGTCACCCTGGTTTTGCCTGGGGACCAGCTCTGTGCACTCAGCAATTACTGAGGGACTCAATTAGGTGGGGGTGCAGTGGAGTGGTTGGCCCTGGGGATATTTGGAGCACAGCTGTCTTAACTCAGTCCCCAACTTGAGGGCCTACTACAGCCCCACATACATTCTCACTCCCACACACTACACATACTCACACATGCATGTCTACACTGACAGCCAAGGTCTGGGCTCATGTCAAGGGCCTAGGGAACTCCCAGGCTACAGGGGTAGGGTGGGAGGATCCCTGGCTGGGCGTTCTCAAGTGAAATTTGCACTTCACAGCTGTGGCCTGTGGCTATAGATCAGTGATTTCCATCTGTTGTGCCACCAGAGGATCTTAGGTGTGCCACAAAAAGAATTTTTTTTTTGAGACAGAGTCTCAAGCTGTTGCCCTCGGCAGAGTGCTATGGCATCACAGCTCACAGCAACCTCAAACTCTTGGGCTTAAGCAATTCTCTTGCCTCAGCCTCCCAAGCAGCTGGGACCACAGGTGCTCGCAACACCGGCTATTTTGTTGTTGTTGTTGTTGTTGCTGCAGTTGTCATTTTTTTTTTAGCTGGCCCAGGCTGGGTTTGAAGCCACCAGCCCTGGTGTATGTGGCCGGCGCCTGCCACAAAAATTTTTAAAGATCACCAATTAAGGGTGGCACCTGTGGCTCAAGGGAATTGGGTGCCAGCCCCATATACCGGAGGTGGCGGGTTCATACCTGGCCCCAGCCAAAAACTGCAAAAAAAAAAAAAAAAAAAAAACAAACCACTAATTAAATTATTTTCAGAAGGAGTTCAAAGCATAGTAAGTATATTCTTTTTTCTTTTTTACTCTTTTTTTTTTTTTTAAATTTTTTTTGATCAACATAAGTTAAGCCCTGGGATGCTTGGTTATTGGTTTAAAGGCAGGCGCACTTTATACTGAAGGTTGAAAAACACTGTTATAGAGGCTGCAGAAGTCAAGGGCTGATCCAAGGCCATCTTAGCTGTCAGGGCAGGACTAGGCCACATTCCCCTTCCCCAGAATCCCTGGGATTCCTGGCTCACTTCTCAGCTATCCTCCAGCCTCTGCTCCATTCAGGACGGTGCCACTAGGCCTGGAGGACTTGGGCGTGCCCACAAAGCCCAGGTCAGGGTGGGCCCTGCAGGTGCATGCTCAATGCCAGGGTCATTACCGTGTGCTTTGTGGGGCCTCTGCCCAAGGACCCACCCCAGGGTCTGGTTTCCCAACTTGCACCCTGAGCACCAGTCCCTTGTGGGAAGGAGTCTCTCCCAGGCAGCCTCTAGCAGCGGCAGGCCTACCTGGGCCTTCTTATTCTGGCTGCCCTGATTGTTGTGGTTTGGTGAAGGGGGATAGGTAGGTTCCTACCTTCTGAGACCCTCTGATCCCCAGGGTGGAATCTGTGGGTGAAGCATTTCCCTCCAGGGCCTCAGTTTCCTCCTGCAAGTCAGCACCTGACTGACGAGCCTGGGGCTGTCCCCATGAGCATTGAGGTCATGCCTGGGAAGCCACGAGGCTCTCCCAGGAAGACGCACCATAAAACCTCCTCAGCCTCATTATCTTCATTAGGGCCTGGAGGCCAGGTGTGCAGGGCTGACAGGCCGGTAGGTCTGAGTCTCCCCAGAAGGATAGGGCCACCACCTCCCCTGACATGGGAAAATAGGGTACCAGCACTAGAGAGGGCACCCCGAGCCCCCCAAGCCCCCACAGCCTGTATGAGGCTTCTCCTCCAGCCCCTCCCTCCCCGATACATGCACCCACATACACACATGTGCACACGTGCACACACCTCTGCCTATGAAGCCAGGGGGAGGAAGACCCCTGAGCACCTACTGGGCACCAAGGCCAGCTGGGACAATGCTGCACACACATGCTAAGGTATCCAGGGTGGTAGGGTTTCTCTGTGTGAAGGTGCCTTCTGAGGAAGAAAGCTGAGAACGGGGGGAAGCACAGGCCAGAGGTGTGACTTCCCGGGACACTTAGAGGCAGGCTGAGTGAGAGAGGTGCCCAGGTTTCCTTCTGAGGGCAGAGCTGGTGCTCACTCCCGTGTGTCTCGGCACATATGTCTGCCAGTGCTGGGTGCGAGAGCAGCACGGGGACAGCCCCTTTTCTTGTCACCCACTTGTCTGGGCAAGAGCAGTACCATCAGTGCTGTCTAACCTGATGACAGGAGACCCACAGCCAGCCTCTCTTTCCTCCCCTGCCCAGGTGACCCCTGAGGGTAGCAGTGCCTCTAAGGGCAGTGACTGCAAGCTCTCTCTCTCTTCACCTCCTGTTCCCTGCTCAGGTCTTCCTACCAGGGGCTGTGTCCACCCAGGAGCCAGGGGCTGGAGCCCCATCCTAGCCCGGAAAGCCTCAGGGCTGTGATGGTTTTTAAACTTGGGTGGCCTTCGCTGAGGCAGAACTTTCATCCAGAGAGGACAGCTCTGAACGGGAATCTGAGGACAGGTCACCTGGAGTGGGGTGGAGAGAGTCGCACTGACTTACTGTTAAGATGGAAATACTCCCCAAATTGATCCAGACATTCAACATAAGCCCCGTTCTCAAGGCTCTGAAATGTCTGTTTCTGTGAAGTAGGGATGGTCCCTCTGTTTGGAAGGCTTGGGGACCTCAACTTGGTCATCCCTCAGGACTGATCACAGGACAGCCCACGTTAAGGGAGTAAGTCAGTAATAGAAGGAAACTCAGATTCTGGGGTCAGATGGGCCTGGTATGAATCCCAATGCTGTGTGACCTTAGGAGTGTTCCTTAACCTCTCTGAGCCTCTTTTTCACAACTTTAGATGGAGGTTGATAGGGTAGTGAAAAGTAATATTAGTGAAGCACCTCACATATCGTCCAGCATATGTAGGGTACCCACCCGAGGTTGGTTTCTTTACAGAGTGAGACTCTGTAAAGACAGAGTCTCACTTTATTACCCTCAGTAGAAGTGCCGTGGCATCACACAGCTCACAGCAATCTCCAACTCCTGGGCTTAGGTGATTCTCTTGCCTCAGCCTCCCAAGTAGCTGGGACGACAGCGCCCGCCACAATGCCCGGTTATTTTTCTGTTTTTTTGCAGTTCGTCTGAGGCTGGGTTTGAACTCGCCACCTTCGGTATATGGGGCTGGTGCCCTACTCAATGAGCCACAAGGCTTCTCTCTTCACCACCCCTTAGTGCTCCTGGGCCAGATGGGGGCGCTGGCCTTGGGATAGGCCCAAGCCTGGGGAAGGGTTTGGACCCAGGGAGATGTTTACTCCTGGATGCTGCCCTGTGGCCTGACCTCCTATGACAGAGCTGGGACCCAGTGGGGCCTCCCAGAGCCCTGGGATGCTTGGTCATTGGTGTGAAGGCAGGGTCTTCCCAATCCCCAACTTCAAGGTGCTGTGAGGGGGTGGTTTATGAGTGAGTGGAGGGCACACAGCTCTGGCTTTTGGGAGGTTTGCGGGACCTAAGCCTGGGGCTTTGGTGTTCACCCTGGAGAGGGAGGGGCCTCCAGGATCCCCGAGCTAGGAATAATCATAATAGGTAACATTTACTGAGCCTTCCTCTGTACCAAGACTGTACTGAGCAGCCCATGAGGTAAGCAGTGTCTCACTCACAGTTTTACAGAAGTGGTAAGTACTATCTTGAATCACACAGAAGGAGCTCGCCCAAGGTGGTGCAGGTAGGGAGTGACACAGCAGGGCTTTCGTCCAAACTGTCTGGCTCCAGAGCCCTTCCCCACTTCCTTATAGTTCCTCGAGGTCAAGAAGGTCAGGCCAAACTGTGAACTGGTTGAGAGAGGCCCACAGGGCCCTGGCCTGTGCTAGGACTTAAAAGGCAGAGAAGATTCATACACATAGACGTTTCTGGACGCTTGGGATAAATTAGATTCTGGGGCCTCTAAACACACCCCTTGCAGGCACAGACCCCTTCTGCCCGAGCATGGCCAGCCCAGCTCTCGGGCATGGAGCATCTCTAACTTCTATCTGTGCCTTTTGAAAGGATGCTGGGGGCAGGTGGGCCATGTCTCATTTCCGTGATACCACCCCTCCCCCCACTGTGGGGCCTAAGTGCACCTCAAGGAAGAGCCCTTCCTTGATTTGATACCCAGCTTTGTCACTTACCAACTCTGTGACCTTGGGCAAAGATCCCTTGGCCTCTGTGAGCCTCAGTTTGCTCACCTATAAAGCAGAGCTATAATGCCCATCTCTGGGTTGATGCAATCATGGACAACATGTAGAAAGAGCTGGCATGAACAGCTGGCCCAATAAATGGCAGAGGCTTTTATGAGCCCTGTAGACTATGGGCATGCAGTGTGAGAAACAGATCCTGGAGGAGCCAGTGGTTGCCACTGAGGAGTCATAGTCACTGAGGCTTTCGGATTGGCCGGGCTGGAGACGAGGAGATTCCCGTGTAAGGGAAGGAAAAGGCATGCAGGTGCTGGGAACAGGACCGGCAAAGGCAGGGAGCTGGGAAGATGCAAGAAGGAAAGCCAGAAGCTCTGGGCCCTCGGGACATTATCACAGTCAGTCCTCCTAGGAATTCACGTTATAGAGAAGACACTGACTCCTGAAGCATTGAACAAACTGGGGAGGGTGGGAGGACCCCAGCCTGTGGGCCTTCCATGGTGGGCGGGGTGTTTGCAGTGCAGAGTGGGGGGCGTCTGGAGCAAAGATCCAGGGGTTCAACCTTGAAAACCCTGGCAAATGACCCATAATGAAATAGAGACAAACAGACAAAGCCAAACCACAGTGAGAAAAGCATCAAGGCAAGCAGGAAGTGAGTACTGCGGAGTCCAGGTGGTGGGACCTTTGTGGGGAGAGCAGGCTGTGACTGAGAGGAGGCCCTGGGGGCAGCAGGGGTGACTTCTGTGGCGCTGGAAATGTTCTCATGATCTGTGTGACCACAGGAGTTTCCTTTATAGTCATCATTGGGTTGTACGTTTGTCCTTAATGTACTTTTGTCTATGCCTATTTCATGGTAAGAAAAGTTTTTGAAAAGAAAACCAAAACCCCTTAACAACAGGACCAGGGAAAGGCTCACAACCACAGACAAAAAACGAAATGTTTACATTGTCAGAAAATACCCTATGTATCACTACACCAAAATAGTTGAAAGCAGAACAATACGGGTGCGTTTTTGGAGTAAGAGACTCCAGAAGGGGGCGGAGGGGTCTGATCTGCTCTGACAATCCCCAGGTCTTCCATGTTGTTCACCACTGTGATGGCTGCGATTTGGGTATGTCATAGGGAACGATCTAAGTGTTTAACAGAGAAAGGGCAGCCACGGTCCCGGCTACTAAGCAGGGCTGGCCGGGAAGCAGGACCCATTTTCCAGAGGCATCCTCCGGAGGCCAGGAGATATGACTGGCGTCTCCACTGAACTTTTGCTGCCACCAGTCAGTAGGTCAGCCTCCTGGAGCCAGAGCTGGAGCCCCACACTTCCAGAAAAGGCTATCAGTGTATCTCCCCTCTCTGGTCTCCCTGGAGCCCTTACTGCAGGGAGGAGCCCTGATGGGCGGGCTGGGTCTGCCCCGTCTTCTCCTCTCCCAGCTGGATGGCTTCTTGAGGAGGGGAGGGCGGAGCAAATCTCTACTTAGCGTTCCTACCCCTTTCCCTTGGGATGGGGGTGGGAGGATGGCAGGTGGGCTGGGGATTATGTCTGCAGCCCTGGGGAAGGCTTGGAGGCTTGGGGACACCTGGCCTGGGATCCCTGTGCTCCTGCCTGACAAAATGCCTCTTCCAACTTAAGCCCTTCCAGGCTTGGCTCCTGCCAAGGAGGTCCGAGGGTCTGAGTCCCCATCGTTTTTTTACCTTGAGGGATACAATTTAGGAAGGTGTGGGCCACCCAGAAAGCAGAAAGGGAAATTTTTTGACAACTTGGAAACTGAAAGTTGGAGGGGAAGACATAAAAAAGTTCAAAGCCAAATGGCACAAGAGAAAATACATATTTGCATCATGGGTAAAATTTTAAGGATTAGTATTCTGAATCTACACACAAGGAAAAAATAACCCCATGGAAAAATAGGCAAAAGATAAGAAGACTTTCCCAGAAGAAAATAAAATGGCCCGTGAACTTATAAAAAGATGCTTATTTGCTCCAGTACAAACGGACAACAATGAGATTTTTTTCTCTAACAGACTGGGAAAAACAACAAAAGATGGAGACATAATTTCTGTATCAGACAGGGAAAAGCAGTAAAAGACTGATAATAAGCAGTGTTGAGAAGGATGTGGCAAAAAAGCTCCCACACGCCTGTAATCCCAGCACTCTGGGTGGCCGAGGCGGGTGGATTGCCTGAGCCCAGGAGTTTGAGACCAGCCTGGGCAAGAGCGAGACCCAGTCTCTAAAATAGCCAGGCATTTTGGCAGGTGCCTGTAGTCCCAGATTCTTGGGAGGCTGAGGCAAGAGGATCACTGGAGCCCAAGAGTTTGAAGTTGTTGTGAGATGACACCAGGGCACTCTACCAAGTGCAACAAAGTAAGACTCTGTCTCAAAACAAAACAAAAGAGCTCCCGCACCGTGGGTTTGAACATAAAATGGTGCAGTCTTTTGAGGGTTTAGCAACAGCTATCCAAAGTTTAACCGTACATGACTTTCAACCCAGCAATTCCACATGGAGGAAAATTTTGCACAAAAGCACTTGCACATGCTCACAAGGATAGTTTGGAAAGAAGTTCATGCAGCCTTGTCTGAATTGGCGGAATGTTCAAGGCAGCCTGAGCACCTGTTCATAGCAGGTTGTGGTACCTCTATTATGGACCCAGGGCGTTACATTCCTTACAAAGAAGCCCCATGCGTTTAGTAAGGTTCGCCTGTACCCTTCTAGAAGGCTATGTTAATCATTTTGATGAAAATAGTTCAGATTGTATATGAAACCAGCACATTGTACCCCTTGATTGCACTAATGTACACAGCTATGATTTAATAAAAAAAAAAGGCCCCATGATGTTGCCTTATTGAGTGAAGAAGCAAGTCAAAGAGGAATATTTATAAAAGGTACTGAAATATGTGGAAACAAACAAACAAAAAAATCAAAGCTAAACAATGGAGAATGAAAACACAGAGAAGGGGAAAGTTAAATCCAGGGAGTAGAATCAGAGGAGGTTATGGGAGACAGGGTCGACATTCATTTCTGACTTTTAGATACTTGTGTGCTGTTTTAATATTTTTTCCAGCAAACATGCAAAGAAAAGTTTTAAAAAGAGTGTGTATGTGGGGGGTGATCTCTCAAGAAATCTGGCACAAGCTTGCCCCCTGAAGTTGCTTGTGTTGGTGTCCAGGAGAAAGTGTGGAAGCTGAGGTGATTGGATGGGTTGCCGAGGCCTGAACCAACCTTTCTGCCTCCCTCAGGAAGGATCCCCAGCCCTCAGTGGGCAGCTGCCCCCTGCCCATGGCCTCCTCCAAGCTGGCCTTTCTGGAATGGGCTGACATCACCTGAGCGCTCAAGATGAATCCCCGAGGTGGACTCGCTCTGGACTATCTTCCCCACGCAGCCTCAGCCCTGGGGCCCCTTCCCTCTTTGCCAGGCAAATCCCAACCTCCCTGAGAGTGCCCAGTGCTTTATAGCCTTGCCCCTGCCTCTGGGGATGCCCGTGACACTGTTTTGTCACGGCCTCAGAAGACTGGAAATGGCCTTATTTATAAGGGAAGAGTGTAATTGTGTGTGTGTCTCTATATGTGTATGCGTGTGCACGTCAAGGGTATGCGTATGGACGCATGAGGGGTAGTAATCTGCTTCTCAGAGATTCCTGGGTCCCCGGCAGTCTCAATCAGGACCCCCAAAACAACAGTTGATGGCCTGGGTTTTTCTCCCTCCATGGGTGGAAAACCACAATTCCCGGCTACTTTTAGAGATGGGGTCTCACTCTTGCTCAGGCTGATCTCCAACCTGTGAGCTCAGGCAATCCATCCACCTTGGCCTCTCAGAGTGCTAGGATTACAGGTGTAAGACACCCTGCCAGGTGTCTTTTCCTTGTTTAAAAAGACACAAGACCTTGCTCTGATACCCCAGCTGGAGTGTAGTGGCATCATCATAGCTCACGGCAACCTCTGACTCCTGGGCTCGAGTAATCCTCCTGTCTCAGCCTCCCAGGTAACTGAGACTAAAGGCACCACCACATCCAGCTTTATATTTTATTTTTAGTAGAGATGGGGTCTTGCTAGGCTGCCCGGGCTATTCTCAAACTCCTGGCCTCAAGCAATCCTCTTGCCTCCACTTCCCAAATCCTGGGATTACAGGCATGAGCTGCCATGCCTGGTCCATCTTCACTACTTTGTAGGTCATGCTTATTTTATTTTATTTTTTTGAGACAGAGCCTCAAGCTGTCACCCTGGATAGAGTGCTGTGGCATCACAGCTCACAGCAACCTCCAATTCCTGGGCTCAAGCGAGTCTCTTGCCTCCGCCTCCCAAGTAGTTGGGACTAGAGGCGCCCGCCACAGCGCCCGGCCTTTTTTTGTTTGCAGCCGTCATTGTTGTTTGGCGGCCCAGGCTGGATTCGAACCTGCCAGCTCAGGTGTACATGGCTGGTGCCTTAGCTCGTTGAGCCACAGGCGCCGAGCCCTTATTTTATTTTATTAAGTTGCATTTGTCCTATACGAGGGGTAAGCACCTATCTGAAGCATCTAGGGCAGTGATTCTCAACCTGTGGGTCATGACCCACAGGAACTGTATTAAAGGGTCACAGCATTAGAAAGATTGAGAATCACTGATCTAGGGTGTGCTAGATTCTATCTACAGTATAAGGCCCATTGATTAAATGTCACAAACCTATGAAGTTGTTACGGCTGTTTTAGATATGAGGAAACTGAGAACTAAAAAAGTTGATTCAAAGGCATGCAGTATTAGAGCCCAGTGCAGCCTGACCTCTAAGCCCACATGGTTCTGCAAACTCCACCACCAGAGTCTGGTCCGTGGCTATGATGACAGCTAGCGTGGATTTCCCAGGGCAGTCCTGATTTCAAACCTCTTCTCCAACACGTCTGGAGCTTTGTTCTGAAAACGTGATGTTCATCCCCTGAGACTTGTGAGAGCTGAGTAGTGTGGTTTGGAAAAAAGAGGGAGCGTGGATTTTGTGGGTGCCCCCCACTTTGCCATCTTATTAAGGGGAGAGGAATGGTCTGCCCACGGAAGAAATGCCAGGTTGAGTGAGGAGTGGGAGGGAGGAGGGGGCTGGCCTCTGGGCCCTGCCTGAACTGACAGAACTTCCCAGCATGTTTTGACACGTCGCACTCCGAGGAGGGTGTAATTATTTTCACTGAGAGTTTCCTAACGTATCATTAATGGATCGTTTCCCGCCCGCTGCAGAAGGCGGTTGCTGAGAGACTGGGTGAAGGACACATTCTCTAAGTGTGCACGGGAATCTGGGGAAGGCTGGATGGTGGCCCAACCTCCCCACTCGCCAGCCCCCTCCTCACCACCAGCAGACTCTGAGGAGCCAAGCTTCCCCTGCCAAGCTCTCGGAAATGCATAATTCTGGAGAAATTCTGGAGGTTTCTTTGTCTGCTTATTGACGATGGGTTGGTCCCAGCCCTCCAGGCCCTGGGTTTTTGCCTTTTCTGTACATTTCTCTAGACATAGGTTTATCCATGCCTTAGCAGCATCAGGCCGTGTGTCATCTCCTGCAGGGGTTTCAGAGGCCTTTTGGGGGGACAGGTAGACAAAGTCTGGGAGGCTTTACCGTGAGAAAGACTCTAACCACTAACCCCTCTTGCTGGGCAACTTTTAGCAAAATAACATCTGAGTCCAGCTCTCTGTCCAATAAAATCAACGTGTTCATGTTCCATAGAATGGTGGTGACCAGAGGCTAGGAACAGCGGGGGAGGGGGATGACAAGAGGTTGGTTAAGGGGCATAAACAGACAGTTAGATAGAGGGGATGAGTTCTAGAAGCGCAGCAGGGAGACCGTTAACAATAATGTATTTTATATTTCTAAGTAACTGAAAGAGAAGATGGAAATGTTCCCAACACAAAGAAATGATAAATATTTGAGGTGATGAATATCCCAATTACCAATCTAATCATGACATTGCATACATGTATCAAGCTATCACATATGCCCCCTAAATATGCATCATGATTATGTATCAATAACAAAGCAAAAGATCCAAAGATAAACTTATACCGGGATAAAGTTTGTGGCAAACAATATAAAAATCAATTAATTAAAAAGATAAAAAGTGGGCTCGGTTCCTGTGGCTCAACAGGCTAAGGCGCCAGCCATGTACACCTGAGCTGGCGGGTTCGAATCCAGTCTGGGCCCGCCAAACAACAATGACGGCTGCAACCAAAAAATGGCCGGGTGTTGTGGCAGGCGCCTGTAGTCCCAGCTACTTGGGAGGCAGAGGCAAGAGACTCACTTGAGCCCCAGGAGTTGGAGGTTGCTGTGAGCTGTGATGCCCCGGCACTCTATCCAGGGTGACAGCTTGAGGCTCTATCTATCTCAAAAAAAAAAAAAAGATAAAAAGTGGTGGCACCTGTGGCTCAAGGCGTAGGGTACAGGCCCCATATGCTGGAGGTGGCAGGTTCAACCCAGCCCTGGCCAAAAAAAAGAAAAAAGATAAAAAGCAATGAAAGAGTTTTTTTTGTTTTGTTTTGTTTTTGAGATAAAATGGAGATTGTGCTGCAAACTAGCAGAGTTAGGGAGAGGGCATTGTTTTGGTTGTTTTTTTTTTTTGAGACAGCGTCTCACTCCATTGCCCAGGCTAGAGTGCTGAGTTGTCAGCCTAGCTCACAGCAACCTCAGACATATGGTTTTAAGCAATCCTCCTGCTTCAGCCTCCAAGTAGGTGGGACTACTTGCACCTGCCAGAACCCCTGTTTTTGTTTGTTTGTTTGTTTGTTTTTTGAGACAGAGCCTCAAGCCGTCACCCTGGACAGAGTGCTGTGGCATCACAGCTCACAGCAACCTCCAATTCCTGGGCTCAAGCGAGTCTCTTGCCTCCGCCTCCCAAGTAGCTGGGACCACAGGCACCCACTACAACGCCTGGCCATTTCTTGGTTGCAGCCGTCATTGTTG
>CAUYON010001968.1:0-11333 GCA_963573935.1 Arctocebus calabarensis
GGATCAAAAATGTTTTCATATAGTAAACGAGAAAATATCATGAATGTTATGTCAATCAGGTTGATAAAAATATCTCAGATTGCATGTGAAGCCTGCACACTGTACCCCATGATTGAACTAATGTACACAGCTATGATTCAATTAAAAAAAAAAAAGAAATTTGTTACAGAGAGTGCCTATGAGGGAACTGGGAGAGAACCAGAAAAGGCTGGAGACATCGAAAGAGATCTGGCCCTGGGTGAAAGAGAGAGAGAGGGGAGAGAAGAAAGAAGGGAGAGAGGTTGAGCAGAAGCATCCTAGACTGATAGACAGTTCTGAAGGAGTTCAGCAAAGCTGTCTGGGAGTCATTGAGCCACAGTTGCCATCAGAGGAGTTACTGGCTTTGAGCAGGCTGAGGGAAGAGTGGCCTTGACATCAACTCGGTGATGGATTTCAAAGTGTTAGGGCCATCAGTCATATACAGTCTTGGCAGTAGATCTGAGAGGGGCATTTTTGTGACTGCCACAAAATCTTGGGTTCCTGTCACAGAAAAATAATATATATATGTATATATATATATATATGTAGTGTGTACTTTCTTGGGGTTCATGGATCCTCTCAAGTTTATTGATTGCCCCCCCATAGGTGGTTAATATCACCTATTTTCAGAATTTATTGTTGATCTCATTTAGCAAGAATAGACTGCTGTGAATTTTTATCTGGAAGACATACATCTTCAAAAATCACTATAAACTCCTGCTATGATTTGAATGTATTGAATTTGTATGTTGGGATTTAAATCCCAAGGTGATGAGTTTAGAAGGTGGAGCTTTTACTAGGTGATTAAGTCATGGGGGTGCCCCCCATGAATGGAATAAATGCTGTTTTAAAGAGGTTTTACATGGCTTTCATCCCCTTTTGCCCTTTGCCCTTCCACCAAGTGAGGACACAGCAACAAGGCACCATCTTGGAGACAGAGAGCAAAACCTCACCAGGTACTGAATCTGCTGGTGCCTTGATCTTAGATTTCCTGCTTCTAGAACTGTGAGAAATAGATTTCTATTATTTATAAAGCGCCCAGACTGTGGTATTTTGTTATAGCAGCAGGCACAAACTAAGACAATTACTTGACATATACAGTTTCTTCATTTCTTCATAATGAAGTTTCTTCATTAGATATATAGTTTCTTCATAAGCATTTAAGATTATGTGCTCTTAGTATAATGTACAGTACTACATATATTGTAGATAATTTGAATATGTCAAATGGGTATTAAGCAAAGATCCCAGCCCAAATAGTTCCATTTTAGGGATAGTTTCAGCAGTAGGAATGGGTAACAGCCACAGCTTTTCAATTATGAGCCTGTCTCTTATTTTTCAGTTTGGCAGGGCAGAAATTTGGTGAATCCCCCAATTGGATAGGGTTCACACTTTCCTTCTAATAAAGAAGATGCATAATTTAATCAAATAAAATGATTTTAATATGTGATTTCCTTTTGATGGGCAGCTCACTTGAAACAGTGCAGTGGAATATATTTCTAGATCCAGATAAGGGATGAACTTGGGCAATTCATTTACTTCCTGTGCTTTGAAGTCTCCTGTCTTCTTTCATGTTTACAAATATTTATTTACATATACTATTAATTCAGATAAAATTGACATTCTTACAAGTGCACAAATATTAAGGACACAGCTCAATAAATCTTCACATACACTTAGGTAACCACCAATCAGATCAAGTGTAATTTTTGAGTACTGAGACTTATGTCTATATAGCTTTGCTACATACTACTAAATTGTTCTGCAGTGTGGTTAGGATAGTTTATACTTCCACCAACAATGTATAAGTTCTATATTTTCTTCTTACAGACACTAGGAATTGTAATTCCTTTACATTTTAGCTATTCTGATAGATATTCCATACTTTTAGGTGTGGTGGTTTCATTCTGTTACATATATAGGATTGTGATGTGGATTCATTTTATTGACTATCCATTAAAACACTCTTAGTTCTTTGGAAGAGGGCTTATACAAATACAAAATTATAACTACAGAGGCCCTCAGAAAATCCACTAGAAGTGATTCCTGGAAACTGTCAGTTGGGTCTATGGTCAAAATTGAAGTGGTCCAAAGCAAGAAATGGCTGGTTCCGGGAGCAGAGCTGTGGTCAGATCCAGGAGAAAGAATGGATCACATATTTTATTACTGAGAATAACTGTCCACAATGGCAGTTACAGGATTAATAATTTAATTATCAAAGAAGTTGGATTTTGTTAGGTCAGAGAAAAGAAACATCTATAAAGTCCTGTTATAGATGTTATTGGTTTTTTACTGATGAAAGGGAAAGGATAGTGAAACCATAAATAATTATAACTAAGTAGTTTTCCTGCTTTATTCTACTCTAAGACCCATGAATAAGAAATATGTTTGTTTGTTCTATTAACCTGTAAATAAAATTTGAAGGCAAGAAATAAAGATTTGGTACTTTAATCCTTAGCTACTCTTACCATATCAAACTGCCTTGATTTCTCTATGAGATTCTACTTCCAAATGTATAAAAATAATTAAAAATGAACAAATATTTATTAATTACTTTCCTTGTGCCTGTGAAGGGACTAGAAGCCCTTATTAATCATATTTAAGGTTTACACCAAGTATTTTGCTTAAGTTCTTCTCATCCCTGTGTAGCTAAGAGTTCATATTTAATTATCTCTGCTTTCAAAATAGAACTATTGGGTAAAGAGGTGAAGTAATCTGCTTTTATATACCTCATGATAATCTTAAGTTCAAATTGTTTATTCTTTTCTTTGACTTTCAGCTTCAACTGCCAAGGCCTGCCAGTTTTTTCTTAGCTCAATGCTTCCATTTTGGTAACTGCTTCCCTAGTTCAGGAAACAAAGTAGCAATGAGACTGGTCTCCCAAATAAATTCACACAGCATCACCAGATCAATCTTGATGAAACACTGCTTTCATTTTGTCCCTCTCTCATGTCAAAATGATCCATGAATGGCTCCCTAAAGCCTATGGCAAAAAATTCCATATTTAGTAGTTCATTAATGAAGGTTCTTTTCCAAAGACATCTACACACAATTATTCTACTTCAAATAATATGAACTACTCAATGATAATCAAGCCATGTATTTTGTTTTTTTTTAAGCCATGTATATTCTTATCTAACACATTTGCTCACAGTCCTGTCAATTTGAATGCCCTTCTCTTTTTTCTTTTCCTATCCAAATGTTGCCAGTCATTCAATGATCAAGTCGTATCCATCCACTAACCTGGAAGGATTTCCTTATCATTCCTGGAGGTGGTATTTTGTCCCTCTTCTTAAGTTTTATGGTATTCACAGTTGTATCAAACAGATAGAAATATTTACAGAGTGGCAACGGCATGCAAGGTGACATAGTAGATTTGAAAATAAATGATATATTTATTCCTTGAGCTGAAAGAACTCAAAATGTGAGATGCCAACAAAAGTGGAAAGTTTGAATAGGAAATGAAAGATATATTACTAACATTTTGAGCACATGCCACATAGGAGGTCGTGCACCAAATATTTTCCCTGAACTTGCACACTTACTTCTATGAGTGGTCAGTATGATTATAACAGCTGAGGCATCTGAGGCTAAAGGATTTACTCAATGTCATCCAGTTAATACGGGGAAAGGTGGAATTTGAATAGCTCATATTCTTATCCTTTGGGATATTGACTTAAAGAAAGAAACTGAGGCAGAAATTAATATAAAGAGTTCATTGGAGCCAAGGGTGAGGAATGCAACCCTGCCCACACTCGCAAGTTGTCTTGGAGAGTCCTCCCTTCAAGCTTTTATTACAAGAACTATTTTCAAGGCAAAAGGGGGCAACAAGGGGGTGGACACAAAGCAGTTTGACAGGAATTCTCACCGGTTTACAGAAATAACCGTGGTTAGTGATTAAATACACATGGTTGAACTGTAGGATATGAGTTATGATGTGCAGCATATGGCATTTTACAGGTATTCGATGTCAGTCGAGAACCCACATAGCAAATGACCTCAGGATGTAATTATTTAGCTCTATTTAGCTCGAGGGAGAGTGAGCTTTTGTATCAATGCCTCTCTGGGCCTGATAATTAAAGGGGACTTGCATTCCTCAGTTAAAAATTTCTTTTCTTTCTCAAGGATGTCCTGCACATAAAATATGATCTCAAGTTCCAATTGCTCCAGGGCAAAGGCAGACAGAATGGGAAGATGCAATGCTTTGAAAGACTAATAGGGAGGCAAATACAGAGAAGCAGAAGAAGGCAAAAATTAACAATGGGGAAATAAAAAGATGGAGTAAAGCATTAGCCAGGAAACTGGAGCTCAGAATTCTGGAGCTAGTTCTGTCAACATTTCATACACAGATCTGTTGTAGATTCTTGACCAGCTCAAATTTCTACTGGACATTTCAAATGTCTGGCAAGACATGTGCTTCTTTCTTTTAAAGCTATGGAAATGCCAATTTTTTGGTTAGTTAACAATTGAGTAGACATCAAGGAGTCATAGCAACCAAATAGCTAAGAAACAATGGCTAAAGCAGGTAACAATGTATTTATGTACAATGACTCAGTCTCACAATAAATGCAACTCAACATTCCTAACGGTTTCCCACTGAACTTAGGAAAATAACCCAAATTCTTACCTTGACCTTTCAGACCAAACATCGGTTAACTGCTGCTTAACTTTCCAGACTTATTTTGTGTTTCTCTTCTCCTTGCTCACTACACTCTAGCTATACTCTCTCTGTTCAGTTACTTGAAGACAAGCCCCTTTTCACCTCAGGGCCAACCCGTGCCCTATTCTTGCTAGCTGGAATGTTCTTCTTCTTCATTCTTCATTTAATTATATGGGAATCAGAAATTAAATACCTTAATTTCTTTTACTGACCTTAGTTAAAGAAATGTAATTTTTACAATTATATTTAATGAAAAGCCTTCAGGGGAGATAATCTTAGTAGCATTAAGTACTTTGAGAATTAATTCAAAGTATCATGCTGGTTGTTAACTTTTTAGCGAGACAATGAAGAGAATTTCAGAGTACATATATGTTCCAGCAACCATGTTAAAAGGCGTTGTCAGAAAAATAGCCAGTGGGGTTGACAATTTTTAAAGATAAGGCTATGTGATCTATCCCTTGTTAATGGGTTAAGACTTTCAGAGAGATGGTCCACAAGGCTTATAAATACAAAAAGTCTAGTGCAACCATTTCTCTTATAAAACATGTTTATTATGGGAACTCATAGTTGTTTACTTAAGCAATAACACATTTTTGTCATAAGAAGTGGAATGGGCTCACTTAAGCTGTAAATCGATGTCCTCGCCTTACAGCAACTACACTTACAGCTGTAGAGGCACTGGCATCGCCTCAAACAAATCTAATCCAAATCCAGTGAAAAGCCTGGTTCCTGTAATTATTTTCATCATCTAGGACTCAGGCTTAAGGTCACTTTTTGTGAGAGGCTTGCTCTGGGCATTGTGCTGAAAGCAGCACTACTCAAATTATGGCAAGTCATTTGGTAACAATACAGAGGTCCAGACCTTCCCTACTTCAATTAAGCCTCTGTATTCTTTATTAGCTCTCCGGGTGATTCTGATACCCACTGAAGTATCAGAATCGGAAAATGATACTCCTGAGAACTAGTGATCTAAATGTGTACCCTTCTTTTTAGCCTGTTATTTTTCATTATGGCATCCTATTTGTTTTCCATACAGTTCTTATCACAATATGGGGTTGTCAGTCTCCCTTAATAGACTATAAGCACCATGAGGGCAGGAATCATGTCAATTACTTTCTTGTCAATTACTATATCTCCAGAGCCCAACACAGTGCCTGGTACAAGTGTGGGACTCAAAAAATAAATGGCTATGTATGTATGGATAGAATTAAAAAAGATTTCAATACGGATTTTATTTCTGGTTACTTCAGCTGAGAGTTGCTTCATAACAGTGAATCATAAACTTTTTATTTTCCAAAAGAATATTTTTTGGAGAATGCTAATAAATATTATAGATAAAATCAGAATAGGGTTGACTGTTCTGGTTTAATCAGGAATGCTTGTTTCAGAGTTAGGCTCATTTGGCCTCCCTTGGATCCCTGAAGGCAGTGTAAGGCCTTGCTTCACAAATGGTGGTGGCTGGACCAGCAGTACCACCAGATAATGCAAAAGGATTGATGAGTAAAACTTTTGATACCTTAGCACAGATCAAGGTGGTAGAACCATACGTCATGGTACTCTTCACTATCACACAGAGGCAGGTAAAAAAAAAAAAAAGCCAGTTTCACTTACGAATGTCCTTGATAAAGCAGTAAAAAGTGTTAATATTAAATTTCAACCCTTGAGCACACATCTTTTTAATATTCGGTCTGATGAAATGGGAGGTAAGCCGTATGCTCTTCTCTTGTATTAGAAGGTATTAATGATTGTCTTGAAGAAAAGCACCTGTGCAAATCTTTGAGTTGTGCATTGAACTAGCCACCTTTTTCATGTGGCACCAGTTTTACCTGGGGGAAAAATGACTGAGAAACTATGGTCATTCAAACTTGGATATTTGGAAAACATCTTTGAAAATGAATGAGGTGATTCTATCACTTTAACAAATGCAACTGACCATATTTGTTGCCAAAGAAAAACTTTGAGCTTTTGAGAGAAAACTAGAATTGTGTAAAATTTGTATCTGCTTCTCAATACTTAAAGATTTTTCTAATGAGATCAGTAGTAATATTAACAAATGTGATTTTCTGATTTTGTGTAATGAAATGTGACATCATTTGGAAGATCTGCATAACTCAGTGAACTAATATTTCCAAATGGTCAATGTGGAATTATGCATGGGTAAAAGATCCATTCAAAGTGTAAGATAGAAATGAGATTTAATGTCACAATGCCGAAAAGTTAATTGGTATGTGTTTCAGATTCCACATTACACCTAATCTTTCTGTGTTTCAGATTCCATATTACAGCTAATCTTTAAGGAGTTATCACTTGTGGACTTTTAATGTAACATCAAAGGATATCTACAATTCTCTGAAAAAGCTATTAAAGTAGTCATTTTTCCCCAGCTACTTATCAGTGTGAGGCCAGATAGTCTTCCTACATTTCACATCTACATAGTTCCACAGATGGAATGCAGAAGAGGATATAAAAATTCAGCTGCCTTCTACAAGGCAGGATTAAAGCATGTGTAAAAGTATAAAACAACACTGGCCACTGTATTAACTTCATTTTTTGCTAAAAATATAATTCTTATAAAAATATGTCCTTTATGTTAACCTGTAATGGGTTTACTGTTGTTATTTTTAATGAATTAATAAATACTTCTCAAATATCTGAGTTCTACTTTATAGTGTGATATATACTGATAGACATATCCCACAAAAACAAAAGCTTTTTGAAATCTTCATAATTTATGAGAAAGGGAAGAGTATTTGAGAAAAAAAAAAAACATTTGAGAACTGATGCCTTAAGAGTTTGAAACTTCTTCCTCTAAGCAGTCCTATCCTTAGACAAAGACTGGCTACGTCCTGATGAGTTCTTCTTAATCCTTTCTTCCTCTTATCAGTTCGACCCCAAGTCCTAAAATTGCTGAATGCTCTGATTTATTTCACATAAATGTAGATTCCTGTTATGCTTTCCTAAGCAGAGTTTAATAACCTTGATTAAACTTTCAGACTTGTTGGCCACCACAATTCAGTTTGGCAAACAGCCAGGTCATTCCCTGGAGTAGCATATTTACAAACGAGCTCCAAGAGAGAAATGGCTCCCCTGAAGCATCAGCTGCTGGGCTCTGCCAATTTCAGAAGACAAGCTCATTCCTTGTGCTTTTTAAGATCCAAGGATGATGGGATATATTTCTTACAAAGAACCAAAGAAGTAATAGAAAGTGTTATAGACAATGAATGAATAAAGGGGGGGGGAGTAGTATTTATTTACCATTTGCTTCCAAGTCAAATACTACAATTTATGTTACTTAATTTAGTTCTCCCAACAACTCAATGAGATGGATGTTACCATTCCCATTTTACAGATGAGCACAGTAGGGTTAGGCAAATGTTACAGAGGAGGGATGAAACTCAGCCCCTACTGGCTCCATAGACATATAATCAGTCAGACAAGCTGGGTTGTGTCACACACTTTATCGTGGTACTTCATAGATACAGGGATGAAAACCCCTTACATAAGTCTTCAGAATTGCCTCAGACCAATCTTGGTCAAAATGTGGTCCCTGGACCAGCAGCATCAGTATCTCTGAGAGCCTGTCAAAATGCAGATTCACAGGCCTCACTCCAGACCTACTGAATCAGAAACTCTGGGGGTTGAAACTCAGTCATTTGTATATTGCCAAACCCTCTGGAGGATTCCGATGTGTCTTTAAGTTGGAGAACCACTAAAGCCAGTGTGAGGGGAGACCAACTAAGCCGCTGCTGGGGTTGCCCCTCTACAAGGGTGTTAAAATAGCACAGAAACAAATCAGAAATACCGTGGCAGTTCACTGAGATCTTTTTTTCTCTGGGAAGGTAAATTGATCTCACTTTTATTCCAGGCAGGTAATACATTTCTTGTTACGAATTTGAACATTGTGACAGAAAAACACTACTTGTTATTTCTAATATTCTTCTGCCTTCTACAAAAGGCTGATCCTGGTAACCAGAATAGTTTTTGCTTGCTAAGCAAGAGTTTTCAACATTTGTCTAATAGCCTCTTACCTCCCGACTCTCCCTTGATACCTTAAGAATGAGCAGTACAAACAGTACGATCAAAACATTTCTGAATGTATATGAATCGTGCCCTATGATTGCACCAATGTACAGAATTATGATTCAATAAAATTATAAAAAAAAAAAAGAATGAGCAGTACAGGCTCTCCCCTCTCCTGAATCTCATTCATGGTTCATCTTAGATCAGATTCCCTGGAAGCAGAGCCTGAGATGGGGATTCTTGTGCCAGTGATTTATTGAGGAAGTGCTCTCAGCCAAAGGGCAGCAGATTGGAGTGTCAAGGGAAGCAAAGCAAGGATGTGGTCTCAAATGGATATTAGTTTCAGCTTGAGTCCACCCATGAGGAGGTCTGGAGTATAAATCTCACTGCAAAGCCGGTCCTGCCTAGAAGGATGGGAGCCAAGTGTTCGTATCCCGGTATCATTCAGGCAATGACTCTGCGCTGCTAGTGGTTCGGTGGGGGGTGAGAGTCTTACCTACTGGTCTGAGAGTGGTTCCTGGTGGCAGCATTTCAGAGAAAGAGACGGCCATGAACCATTAGCATCTGACCCTGACAGCAGCTTGGGTATGGATGAACCCTGTCAAAGGGATCTTGATGGGGCAACACCAGCATATACTACCTGGACTTTTTTTAGGTTTCTCTTCATCCATGAAACAGAATGGATGTGGATTATATCCACTCTGGATATCAGTGTCCACTATGGCCTCAGATATGAACTCTCCTCTCTGTCTCCTGGCCTTACAGAACCATGGTCCTGGATCAGCCACCTTCCCATTCCCAACTCAGCCTATAAGTAAATCAAATCAAGCAGTTATATTCGTAGCATTCCAGATAGTGTGCAGAGGGGCACTGAACACATGAATTATATCTCCCTTTTGAATGTATTTCTATCTTGGGAACACTATTGTTTTCTAGCTTTTTCTCTTGTGAAATGAAGGGAACACTGCATTATTTTGAAACCCCATTGCGGTTTTAAAATTCATTTGCCTAATGATTTTGCTTCAGAAAGCAGTTTTTATGCTCACATTTCCTCTGGGGATGAGTTTCATAAAACATTGACTAGAAACTAAGTGTAGTGTCATTGACATAAGTCAGGTACTGCTAAGGTTGTGAAAAGTTTTAGCACATGTCAGGGAATTCAATTTCATTCAATCTAACTATATTTTTAAATTGATAATTGATCATTTTATCTGGATAATTATTAGGGAAGTTTTTTTTTTCTTTTTTAAAAATGTCATTGGATTTGGGGTATAAATGGTTTTTTGTTACATGGATGAATTTTATAGTGGTGCAGTCTGGGCTTTTAGCATACCTGTCACCCAAATAGTATACATTATACTAAATAGGTAATTTTCAATCCCTTACCCTCCTCTCCCTCTCCCCTCTTGTGAGTCTCCAGTGTTCATTACACCACTCCATATGATCAGCCATACCCATAACTTAGCTCCACTTATAAATGAGAATATGCAGTTTTTGACTTTCCATTCTTGGTATACTTCACTTAAGGTAATGGCCTTCAGTTTCGTCCAAGTTTCTGCAAAAGACATTATTTCATTCTTTTCCATGGCTGAGTAGTACTCCATGATGTGTGTGTGTGTGTATAAATCATTTTCTTCATCCACTCATCAGTTGATGGGCCCATAGGTCGATGTCTGAACTTTGCCATTGTGAATTGTGGTGCAATTCACTTGAGTGCAAGTGTCTTTTTTATAGATGTTTTATGGCTTCTTTGGTGGGGAGAGTAAGACTCTCAGTAGTGGGATTGCTAGACCAAATGGCAGGCCTACTTTTAGCTCTTTGAGGAATCTCTATACTGTTTCCCATAGAGGTTGTACTAGGTTACATTTCAACCAACAGTGTATAAGCATTCCCTTTTCACAACTTCCACACCAACATCTACATTACTGTTTTTTGTCTTTTTAATAACGTTCATTCTGATAAGGGTTATGGAATATCTCATTATGGTTTTGGTTTGAATTTTAGGAAAGGATTTCTTTACAACACTAAAGAGCTGCAGAGTTGATTCTCTAATCCCTCTTTCAATGATCTGTGGCATATATTTTCCATTCAAAATGTGTATACAACTTAATTAAAAGAAAATGGACAGATACTATCATTTCCATTATGGGATCTTAAGGAACCTAGTGGAAACTGAGGCAAGACACCAAAACCATCACTTTGCCTCTATGTATCTCATTGTCCTCAATCAAGTAAAAGGTGACATTGAAAAAAATTCTGATGTCAATTGTTGATGGCAGGGCCTTCCCTGACAGAGACTGATCCTTTGAATTATTTAAAACCAAGCACTTCTTCCGGCTTATGAAATACTGAAAAGTGTCTCTTCTGGGGTAGGAAACTAACAAAACAGGCACCTCTGCCTCCTGGCTAGAAGGCAAGTAAGAAGACTTAAGACTTGATAAATGATGGTTGGCCGCTGCAGCTCATGCCTGTAATCCTAGCACTCTGGGAGTCTGAGGCGGGTGGATTGCTTGAGCTCTGGAATTTGAGACTAGCCTGAGCAAGAGCAAGACCACATCTCTACTAAAAATAGAAAACTTAGCCGGGTACTGCAGTGGGTGCCTATCATCCCAGCTACTTGGGAGGCTGAGGCAAG
>CAUYON010001969.1:0-54021 GCA_963573935.1 Arctocebus calabarensis
ATGCAGCCTTAAAGAAAGATGGAGACTTTACCTCTTTCATGTTTACATGGATGGAGCTGGAACATATTCTTCTTAGCAAAGTATCTCAAGAATGGAAGAAAAAGTATCCATTGTACTCAGCCCTACTATGAAGCTAATTTACAGCTGTAGTATGAGGGTATAACCCAACTATAGCACAAGAATATGGGGAAAGGAGCAAGGGTGGGGCAGGGAGGGGGAGGACGGGTGGAGGGAGGGTAATTGGTGGGATCACACCCACCATGAATCATAGAAGGGTACAGATGAAACTTACTAAATACAGAATACAAATGTCTTCATACAATAACTAAGAAAATGCCATGAGGGCTATGATAAACAGTTTAATGAAAGTATTTCAGATTGTATATGAAGCCAGCACATTGTACCCCCACGATTGCACTAATGTACAGAGCTATGATTTAATTTAAAAAATGCTAAAAAAAAAAAAAGAAAAGAAAAAGAAAAAAGAAAGAAAGAAAGAGTTACTCAAATTCTTAAACCTCAGTTTCCTTCTCTGTACTTAGGGAAAATAGTACCTCTCTCTTGGTACGCTGAGAGAATTAAAATGAGATAATGTCCATCATTCACTGAATATCAGTAATAGGGCTTGGCCATAGTAGGCTCGCAATGAGCAGAATCCTCCCTCTCCCCTCCACTCCTTCCCTACGCACCTACACACACTGGTACTTCTAAGAGGACTCTTTAGACTCTGTAATCCACTCTTCTTGGTTTAGAATGGAGATAAGCAAAGCCGAATAATGTATACTCCTAGTAATCTAAAGATAGGATACTGGCTCTGTCTAATTTTAACTTTGAGCTTGCTAGAGAGGAAATTCTCATTCCTTCCCCTGAACTGTGACCACCATGGAAACTGCCGCTAGAGAAAGCACCTGGCCTCACTTGAAAACACTCTGCCTGTTTGCTCTCAAGGAGGGCAGACTCCCTGGGCCTCAGTTTATTTCAGACACTCTCCTCCTTCCAGAGCCCTCACAATCACCGGTAACCCCTAAGAACAGCCCTGTTCTGCTCCTGTGAACCCTCTGGAATGGTATGAAGATGCTTTGGGGCATATTGTAAATTGAATCTACAGAGGACAAAAACAATAACCCAGATAATATTGACAAAGAAATCTCTCACTGATTTAAAAAAAAAAAAATCTCAACTCGGGTATGTTAAATACCGAATAAAATTTACTGAAGGATAGCTCAGCAATTAATCTCATTCTTTCAATATGGACAATTAGGAGGCACCTGTACCTCAGTGGTCAGAGCACCAGCCATAAACACTGAGGCTGTCAGGTTCAAATCTGGCCTGGGCCAGCTGAAAAACAAAGACAACTGCAAAAACAGCAACAACAAAAATCAGTCGGCCATTGTGCTGTAATCCCAGCTACTTGGGAGGCTGAGGCAAGAAAATCGCTTAAGCCCAAGAGTTTGAGGTTGCTGTGAGCTGTGACACTGCTGCACGCTACCGAGGGCGACAAAGTGAGACTCTGTCTCAAAAAAAATGACAATTGTAGCCTCAGGACACCCTCAAAATATATAAGGTGGCTCTATGGGAAGCCACACCTCTGCGTCACTCTATTCTTATTTACTAACCTTCTCAGATGCCAAGTCCTCTTCCTCAGTCTGTGAGAGATATCCACGCTTTAAAAGTGTTCTGGCAGTCATGCGCACTTTAACATGGAATTAAACACAGATGCTACCTCTCCTGTGAGTATTTACATTTGAAGTCTTAAAATCAGCTGTGGAAAGAACACCTTTGTGATATATTAGGAGGACGTCAGGCATCATCGGCCAGATGAGGGGAAGATAAGAAAATAAATGGCTCATTCTCTAAAACCACAGAGACTCCCCACTTACACGGCTATGTAAATATCAGTTCCAGAGAAAGGAAATCATAGCATAATACTTTGACGATTGCATTCTTAAGATGCTTTCACATGTCACTCCCTGTAAATCTGGAAATACACATAATAAAAATGATTGTACTTTATGCTAAGTTAAAAAGATCGCTGGATGCTTACTACTTCATCGTATGTAACTTGTTGCCTAAGTAACAATAGCACTAATTGAACTCACTTACCGAGTTAGTGCAATGCAAGTTTCCTTACCTGTTTATTCCTTTTTCTGGCCAAATCTTTCCTCCTACCCCTATGTTACCACATCCTGTTTCTCTAGGTTCAATCTTTGATGCCTCAACCTAGCCTTGCTTCTTGCCCATCCAAGTACCAGTTCTTTTTTGAATCATCTGTGGAGTAACAGATCCCATTTACCCAGATTTTGTAGCAATTATCATCATATTCAGACCAGCTGTCTCTCAAGCTATTGGCTCCCTTTATTAAATCATTCTGCTTCCTAGTCTGCTTCTCTGAGGACACCTGGGCTCTTCATCCCCTTAGGTAACAACAGGTACACTAAAAAATAAAGGCTGGCAGCATGTATGGAGCCTGTGTCATGTGCATCGTTGCCTTTAACCCTTTGACAATCCTACGAGATAAATTTTATTCCAACTTTACACATTAGGAAGTTGACAGACAGTTGAATAATCTGCCAGATCACACAGATAAGAAGAAGCAGAACCAGGACAATTTGACTTCTAAAGCCTGTGCACAGTGCAAATAGTTCAGCA
Organism: Arctocebus calabarensis; assembly: GCA_963573935.1. Classification (NCBI taxonomy): domain Eukaryota; kingdom Metazoa; phylum Chordata; class Mammalia; order Primates; family Lorisidae; genus Arctocebus; species Arctocebus calabarensis. The sequence continues at coordinate 2,650 of CAUYON010001969.1, forward strand.
TTCCACTTCTACCTGTCCCTAATTAAAATACCCAGATAAACACAGACAAAGTGACTCAGGTACAGGCTGGAGGAACCCAGTGCCTCAGAGTAACTTCTCCACTTTCACATTTTCTGTAACGAGGCTCTGTACACCTTAACATTCCTATTTAACTTTGTGCTTTTCTCAAAGCTTCCTCTTCCCTTTGGAGCCCACCAACTACTCAGCTCACACAAATCAGAGGCCCACGTGCTCGACACGTGCCCATCTAGCATACGGAGTTTTCAATCAGCTGGGTATGAGTACATCTAAAAGTCACATCTAAAAATAAATAAAGAAAGAAAGAAAGAAAAATAAAATTCACATCTACACTTACAACGACTCCTATTTTTTGCTCGGGATTGTAACATCCCTACATATGTGACAAGGGGGAGTTTGTCACAGAATATCACTAGATTTTTTATCTGTAGCATTTGAATGCAAATTTTGTTCATAGGCAAAAACTTGTTAGCCACCTAAGTTCATTTTGTTTTATTAAATTATTTTGTTCCCTTAAATTAAAAAGTTAAGGATAATTACATTTTGATAATCCCTAAACCACTTCTGACAGACTAAGCCTAGTACACATCTGAAAATGACACTTGTATAATAACCGCTTATGAGACCAAACTGGGGATTAAAATTATAAGCTTGCATTTTAATGTTCAAATACATAAAAGGAACCAAAATAGTAATGCGGATAGTCTTTGTTACACAGAAACTGACCATGTAGAATTTTAGAGATTACAGAATTAAAACCTAAGGAAAGGCTTTCATAGTGAACAAGTCAAATGAAAAATGAGGGTAAGATAGATTTGCATTTTGCCGTTTGGCTCACTATTTGTCCATAAGGAAAACACAGCATGTTCCTCATTAGGTAATATGCCTTTTAAAAATGGAGTTGATTTGAAAATAAAATTTTAAAGTAGGGCCAGACATGGTGGCTCACGCCTGTAATCCTAGCACTCTGGGAGGCTCAGGCAGGTGAATTGCCTGAGTTCACAGGTTTAAGACCAGCCTGAGCAAGAGAGAGACCCCATCTCTAAAACAAAACAAAAGGCTTGGCACCTGTAGCTCAGCTGCTAGGGCAGCAGTCACATACACCAGAGCTGGCAGACTTGAACCCAGCCTGGGCCTGCCAAATAACAATGACAATTATAACCAAAAAATAGCCGGGTGTTGTGGCAGGAGCCTGTAGTCCCAGCTACTTGGGAGGCTGAGGCAAGAGAATCACTGAAGCCCAAGAGTTTGAGGTTGCTGTGAGCTGTGATGCCACAGCTCTCTACCGAGGGTGACATAATAAGACTCTGTCTCTAAATAAATAAATAAATAATAAAACAAAACAACAACAACAACAAAATAGCTGAGCATTATGGTGGCACTCCCAGCTATTTGGGAGACGAGGTCTCACTCTGAGACAAGAGATTCACTTGAACCCAAGAGTTGGAGGTTGCTGTGAGCTGTACACCAAACCCAAAAGTTGGAGGTTGCTGTGAGCTGTACACCAGGGCACTCTACCAAGGGCAACAAAATGAGACTCTGTTTCAAAAAAAAAAAAATTAAAATAGTAGTATCAAGATGACACAGCCAAATAGAAAGTATGCTCATGGATTACAAGAATCAATATTGTTAAAATATCCATGCAACTGGAAGAAATCTACAGATTCAATGCAATTCCTACCAAAATGCTAATGTCATTTTTCATGGAATTAGATAAAACAATCATAACATTCATATAGAACCAAAAAAGAAACTGAATAGCCAACATATTCAAATTACACTACAAGGTAATAGTAACCAAAACAGCATGGCACTGGTATAAAAGTAGACACACAGATCAATGAAACATAATAAAGAACTCAAAAATAAAGAAAAATACTTATATCTAATTAATCTTAATAAAGCAAACAAAAGCATACACTGGGGAAAGGTTACCCTTTTCAATAAATGGTGCTAGAAAAATTGGGTAGCCTCATGCGGAAAAATGGTAACTGATCCCTATCTCTCACAAAAATTAACATAGATGTATTAAAGACTTAAATGTAAGATCTGAAACCAAAAAAATATTAGTAGGAAACCTATGAAAAACTACCCTCAACATTTATATATATAAACTAAGACCCAAAAAGCAAATACAATAAAAACTGAAACAAGAAGTATGGAGAAACCTCAAAGGACTCAAGCTAGACCGCCCATTTGATCCTGCAATCCCATTACTGGGCATCTACCCAGAAGGAAAAAAAGTCCTTTTACCATAAGGACACTTGTACTACTAGACTGTTTCTCACAGCTCAATTTACAATTGCCAAAATGTGGAAACAGCCTAAATGCCCCTCAACCCAGGAATGGATAATCAAGCTGTGGTATATGTACACCATGGGATACTATTCAGCCATTAAAAAAGATGGAAACTTTACATCCTTTGTATTAACTTGGTTGGAAGTGGAACATATTATTCTTAGTAAAGCATCATAAGAAGCATGAACCCTATGTATTCAATTTTGAAGCATGAACCTTACGTATTCAATTTTGATATGAGGACAATTAATGACCTAAGTACACAGTTTGGGGTAGGGGAAGGGGACAACAGAGAGAGAGAGAAGGAGGGGCATGGGGAAAAGGAAAAGCAATGAGAGGGAAAGAGGGAGGGGGTGGGGTCTTGGTGTGTGCCACACCTTTGGGGGGCAAGACACAATTGTAAGAGGGACTTTACCTAACAAATGCAATCACTATAACCTCGTTTCTTCTACCTCAATGAATCCCAAGCAATAAAAGAAAAAAAAACTGAAATAAATAAATAGAACTTAATTAAACTAAAAACCTACACAGAAAAAGATATAGTCAACAGAGTAAATAGACAACCTAGCAATGGGAGAAAATATTTGCAAGCTATACATCTGACAAAGACCCAATAATCTAGAATGTAAAATGAACTCAAACAAATCAGATAATTTTTTTGTGTGTGTGTGTGAGACAGACCCTCAAGCTGTCACCCTGGGTAGAGTGCCATTGCATCAGAGCTCACAGCAACCTCCAACTCCAGAGCTCAAGTGATTCTCTTGCCTCCACCTCCCAAGAAGCTGGGACTGCAGGCGCTATTTTTTGGTTATAGCCATCATTGTTACTTGGTGGCCCCAGGCTGGATTCAACCCCGCCAGCTCAGGTATCTGTGGCTGGCATGTTAGCCACTTGAGCCACAGGCACCGAGCCTCAAATCAGATAACTTTTTAAAAAAATTAAAAAGTAAGCAAAAGACAATTTTCAAAAGAAGAGATTCAAATAGCCAACAAACATGAAAAAATGCTCAACATCACTAATCATCAGGGAAATGCAAAACCACAATGAGATACCACCTTACCCAGTCAGAATGGCCATCATTATTAATAAAAGCTGTTCAAAAATATTGGTGTAGAAGTGGTGAAAAAGGAATGTTTATACCCCGTTGGTGGGAGTGTTGATTAGCATAACTTCAATGGGAAACAATATGGAGATTTCTCAAAGAACTAAAAGTAGATCTACCACTTAATCTAGCAGTCTCACTACTGCAGGTCCACACTCAAAGGAATAAAAAAAAGTCATTTTTCATAAAAATAAAAATACACCTGCATCTGTGTGTTTATCCCAACACAATTCACAATTGCCAACACATGAACCCAACCTACGTGCCCACCAAAAGATGAGCAAATATATCAAACATGGTGTATATACTGTATATGCCATGGAATACTACTCAGCCATCAAAACAATTGAAATAGAGGCAGTTGTTAGGTTACCAGTAACCCAGCATACAGCATTCCATATTTTTTTTTTTTGAGACAGAGTCTCACTATGTTGCCCTCAAAAGAGTGCCATGGTGTCACAGCTCCAGCAACCTCAAACTCTTGCGCTTAAGCAATTCTCTTGCCCCAGCCTCCCAAGTAGCTGGGACTACAGGTGCCCACCACAACATCCGACTATTTTTGTTGTTGTTGTCATTGTTGTTTAGCAGGCCCGGGCCAGGTTCCAACCCACCAGCCCCAGTGCATGTGGCTGGCACCCTGACCACTGAGCTAAAGGCATGCAGCCAGAATTCCATACTTATTACAAATGAGTTCCCAAGGCTCCCCATAAGGATAATTTATGATTAAATAATTAAATTGATAATTTAGGGACTAGTTTCTTCCATGCATGTAAACAAACCTGCATGGCCTAAGCAGGGCGTTGACGCAGCATCTTTAGGCTAGCCGCTCATCTAATAGATGGATAGAGAAGCAGCTGATAGAAACACAACACCACCAAGAATCGGAAGATCGAGAGCCAAAATAGTTTATAACAAAAGAATTAATGGAAGCCTTTCATCTCACTGAAGCAGGATTTGCTAAGCTTGAGGAGCAAGTTCCTGACGCTGAGCAGTTACAAAGATTTAGCAGGTAGTTGGTGAGAACATCGGTTGCTACAAGGCCATTTATGATGAGAAAGCCACCTAGCCCCTGTCCAGAATGCAAGGGTGACCACTGGAGGGTGGCCTGTCCCCAGAGGCGAAGGCCTCCTGGGACAGTGACCCTATCGGAGCCCAAACTGGACTGAGAGTGCCCGGGGCATATTCTCATGGCTCCACCCTGTGTCATCACCCCTCAAGAGCCCCAAGTTTGCCTTATAGTGGAGTGCCAGGAGTAAAAACTTCTTTTGGATACTGGAGCAACCTTTTCTGTACTTCTCTCTAATCCTGGTCTTTTATCTCCCAAATCCATAACTATACAGGGGGTGTCTGGACAGCTGGTTACCAAATTTTTCTCCCAGAAAAATCTAAGCTGCAATTGGGATGACTTGCTGTTCTCTCATGCCTCCCTAATTGTCCCTGAAAGTCCTGCTCGCCATTTGGGGAGGGACATACTAACTAAAACAGGAACTTTCCCCTTCTGGAGATCTAGTCATGATCAAAACTCTTCCCTCTAATTCACCTTCCCTGACCCCAACTTGGGAAGACCCCTTTCCTGTTCTCTTGTCTTCTTCTACTGTTAAAGTTATAGGAGTCAATTCCTGCATACATCATTCACGACTGAAGTCCTGGAACCCTCCATCTTCTACGGTGGCAGGCAATGAAGACAGCCAACCACAGACCACCTACACTTGTGAGCCAAAAGAAAGTTTGAAGTTGTTGTTTGGGAAACAGCAAGGAAAACCCTAATATGGTTTTCTTTTGGCATCATTGAATAAGTGCTTCTAACCTGACGCTGTTCTACCTTTGCCTATTACTAAATACAGTAATCAGATTTATGTTTTCCAGAGATGTCATCAAGCCACACGCAATAAAGATGGTTCCAGTCCATGAACCCCTATATCACTCTCCTCTGGAGAAACTCCAACTGCCCCCTTCTATCACCGCCCGATTCAGCAGGAAGCAGTTAGATTGAGTCTTCACCCCTTTTCCCTAACAGTAGTTGGAGTTTCTACTCAGAGAGGGAGAATTAATGCAGGACAATTGGCACCCTAGCCAGCTCAGCGGGGCTGGCAGACCTTCCGCCTCCTCCTTGGCAGTGTCGGTGGCGTGGCAGCCAGCTGAAAAGCCAGCGGGCTGGATGACAGGCAGAGGGGGGACCTCCAACCTCCACTAGAGGCTCCAATTGCCAAAAAGGCTGGACAACTGCCGAGGAGACACATGTGCCTTGGTGTCGCCTTCACTTCACACCTAGGACTAAATGTGGAACCCCCATCTCCTATGCCTAGGTCAATTTCTTGTGAATTTCCTAGGCCTCAATTCCATGAATGGACTGTATCCATTCATTGATACATTCATTCACCTTGCCCCTGGCGGAAGGAACTGTATTCCATTTGTCTCCTGGCCAGGGAACCCATGCACCTATGTGTACCCTGAGACTAAAGGCCTAAAGGAGGAGATGGGGAAAGACCGGGAGAGAAACGGAGAGAGCTTCTCTCTCCCCACTGGAGTCCTCTCCCTCTACCAGGAGCTTTAGTGTTTTCTGTGAATAGATTCTGTCTTACCACTGGGGGGTGAGGGGAAATAATGTAATGAAGAATAATAAAATACATGTTAATTGCAAAAAAAAAAAGAAAAGTCTCTGGAGATGGATAAAGTGATGGCTGTGCAACATTATCAGTGTACATAGTGTGAGTAAACTGAACTCTTAAAAATGGTTCTCAGGGCGGCACCTGTGGCTCAGAGGCTAGAGTGCCAGCCCCATATACTGAGGGTGGTGGGTTCAAACCTGGCCCCGGCCAAACTGCAACAAAAAATAGCTGGGCAATGGGGCGGGCGCCTGTGGTCCCAGCTACTAAATCGCCTAAGCCCAGGAGTTGGAGGTTGCTGTGAGCTGTGACGCTACCGGGCACTCTACCGAGGGCAATAAAGTGACTCTGTCTCTACAAAAAAAAAAGATGGTTCTAAGATGGTAAACTGTGTGCCATGTATATTTGCCATGATAAAAAAAAGTGCTCTGTTTTATATGAAAATAAAGGAAGATAAACCTAAGGCATAGAAAAATTAAGTGACGAAAGAGGAGTGAGTCTTTCTAACCTGATGCTACGGGACCAAATGCTAAAAAAAGCTCAGAGCAGCAGCTGCTCCACCCGGCCTTGCCCTGTCCGCCTCTTTAAGTACCTCCAAGGCTGTCTATTCCTTGACCGCGCTCTCTCCCCAGCAGCTGAAGGGAAGGTCTGCCCAGCAGAGGACAATGTCCTGCTGGTCTGGCTAATGGGCTCCTTGGGCCTCTTTGCCAACCTCCTTTCTTTTTAGTTGGAATAGGACAGAGGCCGCCCTCTTCCCAGGGCGACGTGGCGTGGCACACTCACAAGCTACCGCTCGCCCTGGGTGCTTCACAGAGCTGGCAGGAAACAGAAGTGGACTTGAAAAAGAAGATAAATGTAGAAAAGACCAAGCCTAAAACAGCTAAGACACGGGGACAGGTTGCTGTCCAGGAAATGACTCATGTCTCTGCCGCTCCCTGGGGTCTGCTCTAGGAGCAGACGCTAAACGGGGTAGACCGAGGTTCTCGGAGGAAGGTGCTTTCTGAGTTTCTGGCCATTTCCCTCATGGACCGTGAACCTGGGAGGCCGATTCTCAGACACCTAGGGATTCGTGGCACCTGGCACGGCCTGCACTTCCTGGTGAAGAGTATTGAACCCAAGAATGAGTCCCAGAGCCCAGGACAGAGCCCAGGTACCAATATGGCCCATGGCCAATGCCCTCTCCTGCTACCACCACCACACTTCCTGTGGCCCCTGTCACCCTCCACGCACTCGGGCTGCAGAACCAGCCCCTGTAGGGAAACTGTTCTTCCAAAGTCATGGCCTTCTAATCAATAAATTGAACAGGGCTAAAAAAAGCATCCTTTTTACCTCTCAGCCATGTCTGAAAACACCAACCATGTCCTTGACTTGGAAGGCTCCTTCGTCTCGGTGACAGTGTACTATGTACGAGGCACCTCCCACCTCCTCAGCCCATTCTTCTTCCTGCCCCTCACACCTATTCTCTTCGTCCACATGCCCCCTCCTGAGCTCCTGTGCTGTCACAGAAAGTGTCTTCTCTTGCACTTGACCTGTCTACCACACAGAATCTCCCTGGCAGCAACCCGGTCCACCACTCACCTCCCACCCCACAGAGACTCAAAAGTTCCCTCCCAGCCTTCCAGATTCAAACCTCTTGCCTGCACCGTAGGGCAGGATGCTGTAAATTCCCACCCTGCCCCCATCATTGCTCAAAGCCGCCTTCACCTTCCTGCTCAAGTCATCACTTGCAAGGCTGCTGTGAGAGTCTCCCAACTGGCCTCCCTCTGTGACCCCAGCCCACTCAAACCGATCTTCCTAAATCACTTTCACTGAGATTTTTTTTTTTTATCTTGAAAATGTGTAGTTCCAACGTGTACAAAAGATGCGCATATTTTCAACACTCAAAATGAACAACTGTCAATAGTCTGGCGCATAGGGTTTGGGTCCTTTTATTGCATGATAGTCAAATAGTAAATGCAAACAGCAAATAAGCACATATGGAGAGAGGCTCAGCCTCCCCAGGAGACAGAGGGACATGAAATTAGAAGAATAATCACACATTATCTTGCACCCTCCCAGATTTCTGCTGGTGGGTTGATACAGAGATGATATCTCCTGCTAGGGTAGGGGAGGAATAAGCGCCCGAGTGTCTGGGGGACTCTGAATCACGCATCTCTGGGGGAAAAAAATCAGGCAACTGACCCAGCAATTCCACTCCTGGTACTTGAGCCCCTAAGACTAAGCACCAAGTCACAGAAGGATGCCCATAAAAGGATGTTTATCACAGAGAAATGGCCGTTTTCTGCAACTCGAAATGAAGTGTATTGTCGTTGGTGGAAGGTCATGCAGGTGGATGGCTCTGATACGTCTGTACCATTAGCCAGAAATGAAAAGAACCACATCAGTGAGCCTGGAGACACTTCCAGGGAATTCAGTGAACAGAGCAGGGTAGAATAATAATAATAAAATAATGGCATCCCCACAGATACATACATATATGCCAGGCAGGCAGAGAGGTGTGGAACTATTCTGGGAGCACTGTCCTTCAATAAAAAGTTTATGTTTTTTATAAAAGTCTGCAATAAAAAAAAAGAAAAGAAAGAAAATTACAAGTGTTGGCAAGGATGTGGAGAAACTGGAACCCTTGTGCACTGTTGGTAGGAATGCAAAATGGTGTAGTCACTATGGAAAACAGTATGGTGGCTCCTGAAACCATCCAAAATAGAATTATCATATGATCCAGCAATGTACTTCACACTATGACCTAATATTTACAATGGTCAATGGTGAATTTTAAGTGTATGTAGATTTCACCACAATTTTTAAAACAAGTTCAGAAGAAGATACTCCAGGTTAGCATGGGTTTGGGATGGAGCGAGAGGAAGAAAAGAGAGCTGGCAGACAACGTGTCTGTGTAAACTTCGGAACACGCACGTGTGCACGCAGGACGAGGTTGGCTGTCGGAGTGTTAGTGCGGCTCCCTGGGTGGCGGGAGCCAGGCAGTTTGTACTCCTGGTGTTTACACATCGTGCATCATTCCGATTCCTCACCACGATCACGCACTTAGCAATTATTTAAGCTGCTAATGTGCAACAAACGTCTATGAGAAGAGACTCCTTGTGTTCCTGGAATTGCGTTATGAGACCCACTCAGAGGGTCAGGTTTCCCTTTTCCTCTGTGCAAAACATGTGGCCACCTCTCCTGGGCACTCTGAACGAGCCGTCCCACCATCCACGGCAATTTCCCTCCCTAGATCCAGAAAAGATTCCAAGAGCTTCATAGCATCAAAGTTTGGGGAATAAAATGTTATAGAGTTACACTACCCTCAGAATATTCTCTCCAGTTGCCCCCTAACATGTCCACACCAGAGCAGAGCCTACCATCTGCCCAGCCTGATGGTGGTCCCACCTGTTGTCCACCCAAGGCCAAGATCCTGGACTCCAGCACTAACTTCTGACTGTGGTCAGGCCCTTGTCCTGAAACGCTCTTTCCCTCCTGCCTTTCTCAGGTCCTCCTCCCTGTCGCCCTGCATCACCTCCCCTGAGCTCTCCATCACTGCTTTCCAGGGGTGAGTGGCTGAGGCCCCCACACCGTCTACCCACTCAGGATATCACCTGTGTCTCTCTCTCCAGCTTCGCCCCCCCCACCATGAACCCCTCAACCACAAAAGGAGACAGTGAAGATCTGCTCGCCCCCAAAGTGAGTGCAACAGATTCTTAAGCACTTGAAAATTATTTCTCTATTTGAGGAAATATTATATCCCCTCCTAGAGAGTTACAAAGCCCACCTTAAAGGCTCAGAGAAGTCCTGCAGGACAGAAGCTTGTGGGTTCTGTTTAATTTTAGCCGTTCCCAAACTTGAAGAGGAGACATTCTTCCGGAAGCACATCTTTTCACAACATGCTGAGGGACACCAGTTTGGAAGGTCTCTGAATCTCTTTTGGCTCAGCTGCTGTGACAAGCTGGGCCTGCCTCCTCCTTTGGCTTCAGTACAGAATCCTCTCCCACGGCTGTGTTTGTATGGCACTAAAAGGGGGTGTACAGAGTGTACAGAGTGCTGCAGAGCTGAGAGTGTTTCCCCATCTGGCGTAAGGGGCTATTTGCCCACCTGCTACAGCTATACAAACCCTCTGCAGGGTCCACACTCTGCCCCCCAAGTCTCCCAAGGTATAGTCTGACTAGAGCGCCCATTCATGAATCCAAGATCAAGAGTTTTCACTGTGGTGGGAAACTGGTTCTGAACACCATTGGGGGCCATCCTAATCTAGACCAGGGTTAGGTAAATTGTGGCTCATGGACCAAAAGAGGCCTCTTGTTGTTGTAAATAAAGTTTTATTGGCACGCAGCCAGGCTCATTGCTTACAAATTGTGTGTGGCTGCTTTCATGCCACAAGGGCAGAGCTGAGAAGCTACAGAAGACACTGTATGGTCTGCAAAGCCTAAATATTTACTATCTGGCCCTTAAAGTTGGCTGACCCTTGGTTGAGAACTTAGGAAATGGTGTCTATCACTGGAGAAACAGGGGCCAAACCTCTCTCCCAAATGCCGCCAAGAGTCCAGTTCAGCAGACTCCGCCACCTCTTTGAATACTGGGAAGATAAATTGTGCGCCGAGCGCAGACCAGCACTGACACCTGCTGTCTGCCTGCCCCTCCCCACCTCGACTTTCCCTGGACCCCCAGTGGCACCCCCTCCCTTTACAAACCTCACTTCTAGCAGTTGCCATCCTTTCCTCGTTATCCACCTGCCTGGCAATCACCTTGGAGGTAGATCCCGCGAAAGACGTGCATATGATACTCACACCCGTCCAAATCAATAGAAGATGAACATTATGAAACAAATATCCCCCCAAATAGAAATGAAATCAGATGAGAAAAAATAAAACTAGTAATTTTTCCCCACACCCCAGTGGGTCGTCCCCCAAGTGGCTACTCTGGAGGCTGTTGGCTTAAAGGTTCACCCTGGGAGGCTCAACTGCATTGCACACAGGCATGGCTGGCAGTGTGCTCATCCCGTCCCCGAGAAACCATGGCACAGGAATCATCCTGTTGCTGAGCACCTCCCACAAAGCAAAGGTCCTGAGGTGGGGGCGACTGGGGGTCTTGAGGCCCAGGTGCCTCCCTGACCTGGGATGAGGGCTGCACCCAGGAAAGGAAGGATTAGGGACCCGGCTCCCCTGCAGAGAAGGCACCAGCTGCTCCTCTGGCAGCAAACACCATGGTGCGTCCAGGGGGATTTTTGTGTTTTGACTCAGAGGCAATCAGTCTCTCAAACTAAAGCAGCGTAGACTAAACTACAGGAACAAGGAAAGCCCCTTGGAAACAGTCAGGCTTACCACTTCTGCCCGGCTGGTGTTTAGCTCCAGAGGTGGTTGAGCAAGGAGGACTCTGTCCCAGTGGCTCCCTCGGGAAGCCTGTGGGAGTCCCAGCTTCTCAGGTTTGGGCTACCCAGCCCTCCTGGGCCAGCCCACCCATCAGGGAGAACGTTGCAGACAGCAACTGGGGGGCAGCAAGGCCCATCCTCCACCACTATGTCCCTTCGGGTCATGGCTTTGGCCACTGTGCCAGAGGAAGTTTGGAATGACTGCTTGGATACCACCCACCGACTTCTCTGTGGTCACTCCAAGTGGCTCCAAGTGCTTCCACAGGGTCAGTGACCCACAAAAGTGTCCACCTCACAGAGGGAAAAGTGACATGTCCAGCCCTCGGGTGATGTTGAGAATAAACTCAGATCTTTCTAAAGGTCCCACAGGGTGATTTGGACTCAAGAAGTGTTCTCATGAGCACCAAAGGCAGAGAAGGTTAAACTCAGCCCCACTGAGACACTGTACCAGCGACGCTCCTGGGGACAGACTGCACGAGGGAGGTGGAGGGGTCCAGGTCACTCTGCCCTCAGGGACCCCACACTCCTTCTGGCCAGGACCCAGGACATTCTGTCCCAACCTTGAGACCCAAGACACTGGGCTGGCCACCTCTCCTTGCCACGATGACATTTGATCCTGACAGAACCTGGGGGTGCAGGAACCAGCTTCTTCTTAGCTCCTGAGGAAGTCAGGGCAGATATGGGGACCTGGCTACAGCTTCCCCTTGAGTTTTCATGGAGAAAAAATTCAACCGCAGGGAACTTAGTGCCAGCCCAGGAGGCAGGGCCACCCAAGGGAAAGGCAGCCTTACTGGGCAAATGACTGTTTCTAGAAATACACCCTGCTTACCTACCACCAGCATGGGCCACCTGCAGAACAACCCTGGACTTTTGCATATAAAGGCGTTTTATGACTTGGTTCTGCCTTTCCAGCCTCATTCCCCACCCCGTCCCTGCTATTGCCCTTTCCCAACAAGACACACAACCACCCTATGAAAATACAGTGTCCCTTCATGAGTTGCAGGGCTCCTTTGCCCCAGAACCTGGTTCATCTCATTCTGGTGATGCACCTCATTTTTTATTTTGAGCATCCCCCTCTTCCCCAGGGGGAAGGCATGACCTCAGTCTGCTATGTTGGAGTGTCACACATCCCCCCCCCCCCCCAGATAGTGAGTAGATAGGACCAGTAATAGCCAAATCCTGGGACTTTCACTTAAATGACATCCTGAGAAAGGGGCCAAAAAGAAAAAAAATCCACAAGCTTAAACAGAGAAAGACACACGATTGCTATGACACATGAAAGACCAAGCCTATCCAGGAGTACACCTTGTCAGTGTTTGAGCCCCTAGACTCAGCTATGCCTGAAACCCCTTGACTTTTCAGCTATTTACAGTTCAGCAAACCAGTCTCTTTTTTGTTTAAGCATGTTTGGACTAGATTTTTTGGCCCTTGCAACTGGAAGAGTCCTAACCAACCAGCAAGTCAAGCTTTCTAAAGACACCGCTTCTTTGTTCAGCTTCCTCCCTGGAATGTCCTTGCTCCTTTATCAAGATGTGTCCTAGGGAGCCTTTGAAACAGGGCTCTGGTTCCCTCTGCAAAGTCTTCTGACCTCTGCCCAGCCTCATTCAGATAAGCTGCTCTGTGCCTGTGATTTTTTTCCATATTCGCCCTCAAATGTGTGCTGAGTCCCAGAGTCCCCGTCCCTGAGTGGGCTCAGTCCTGCTGGAGACACGCCATGACCATTGATTTTCGTACCTGTCTTCCTGCTGGAAGGCCAAGAGCCTGGCACACAGTAGGCGTCAAATAAATGCCCAGAGTGAAACCCCCTCATTCAATGTGCAAGTTACGGGGCAGAAACCCAATCCTATCCAGGAGCACACCTTGTCAGTCCTGCCTTTAATTTATTCAGGATCAGGCCACCCTCATCACCTCACTGCTTCTTCTGGGGTCCGGCAGCAGCCTCCTTCCTTCCCCAGTCTGAATCCCCAGTAGACTCCCAGGGAGAGTCGGCCATCCATTTGTCTGTCCCTCCTCTGCCCAGCCTTCCCTGGGGTCCCATTTGAGGAAGAGCCAGTGGTTATGGTGACTCCCAGACCTGCCGCTGTCACCTCCTCTCCCCCCCCACCCCCCACTGCCCTCTCTCCTTTCTTGCAGCCTCTGGCTGTCCCTGGCACATGCTCAGCTCCTGCCCCAGGGGCTTTGCATTTCCTAAGGCCTCTGCCTGGCTCTGGGTAGAGGGCCTGAGTGGCTTTTCTCTCACTTTCTTCAGGGCTCTGTGCAGAGGTCACTACACCATTGTGGCCTTTCCCAGCCATCCTACTTAGGATAGCAAATGTCCCCTGCCCCCAGCTCTCCTGCCCTTGTGCTCTGCTCTGCACATTTCCATGGCACTTTGTGATGATGTTCAATTGGTTATCTGCTTAAGATTCATCCCTTTGTAAGAACACCTGCTCCATGGGGCAGGGCCACGCTGTGCCTCAGACAGAGCCTGGCACAGTACCTGGCACATAGTAAGTGCTCAATAAACACTTGTTGACTCAGTGAGCAACTCTTTCTGTTCCATGATGCCACCTGCCCATACCACCATGCTCCACAGAAACACTCTTCCCATGGAAGCAGGGCCTAGGGCTCTCCAACCGTGCCTCCTTCCCGAAGGGGCAGTTGGCCATCCATTTGTCTGTCCCTGACTTGATCCAGGACCTCCCCCATGGATCCGAAGCTCTCTCGCCACACGCCTGGCCTCCACGCTTCTCAATCCTTGAGAACTCAGTCCCCAGTGTGGCCAGAGCTGAACTTTACACAGCCTGACAATCCCAAATGCTCAGGGCCAGCTGGCACCCGGAAAGCAGGGAGCAGCATTGGCCCCTCCACCTGTACCGGCCAAAGCAGGGCCATTAGCTCAAGCTGGGTGACAGAGCACAGGCCACCCCTGGAAGCCCAGTGCCCCAGCAGGGAGAAACTCAAGTGTGCACGAGAGCAGAGGAGGGTCCATCAGCGCCTGTGCCGAGCCCTGGAATCCTGGGCTGCCACGCCGTGTCCACACACATAGGCCATCCATTCAGGACACGGCAGCCAGCAGGACAGCTGAGCTTCCCGGCATAGACTCCTCACCAGGCACCTCCCATCCGCCAGCCTGCCCAGGCATCCCGCCCCCCACCCCACTCGCTCTTCCAAGAAAGAAGTCTGGTCTGGATCCGACAAGAAGTCTTGTCTGGTCTGGATCCAACAAGACCACGCCACCCCGTGGCATGGAGAACAGACTTGTCCTAAGCACGACCGTCTGGCCTGGCGTCAGCTCTCAGAAGTCAGGGGTCACGAGAGTTACCGTCGCAGGGAGTTGCGGCTCTGAGGCGGTCACGCCCATTCCCAGAGTCTGGGCGCCAGAAGATGCTGGCTGGCCGCCTCCTCCACCAGGAGCCACACACAAAGTCCCCTTTATGGGAACAAGACAGGCTGGGCACTGGCAGTTTCAGCCTCAGGGAAACCCAGGTTTGGGTTTTCTCCGAGGGCACAACCAGGCTTTTGTCTTGACTCTGGCCCATCCCTACCCGAGCCGGCCTCCTCGTCGGGTACACCGAGTCCAGGACCTACAGTCCTCCAAGTTGACTCTTCCGAAGCTGGGTACAGAGAGACACCATATAGAATGGCAAAGGATGTGCACCCCGGCACTAGACACCTCCACACCCTCATCAAAGCCTCACTGAGGACTGCGGAACCCGCCACAGAGCAGAGCCACAGATGGGATGACCCCAAAGGCTAATTGAGGTGCAATTTATCAATGACACACATGGTTGTGAGTCTTCCTGTGTGCCTGGTCTACGCTGCGATGGGTCCCCAGGGTGATAAGGACAGAGTCCTGCCCACCTGGAGCCCATTCCAGCTGCATCATCTGCCAGAAATTAGCTTCCCAATTTTGGCACCATCTGAAACACCCAGGAATTGTGAGCACGATTGAGCAACCCAGATGCCCTGAGGAGAGATTCTGCAACTGGATTTCAGGTGGCCAAGGGCACGTGTGCATCACTGGCAAGTGACCTCTCTCCTTGGGGTCTGTGCCCTGCTTTTTTTTCCTGGAGGACAGAGAAGGATCTGAGAGGAAGGTGGAAGGGGAAGGGGCCTGGTTCTGGGCTCCCGTGTGGCATAGTCCCTGCAATCATGGACAATGGCAGTAGAAATTTAGCAGCAATTTTCAATAGCGTGGATGTGGCATTGCCTCACTGAGGCCTCGGAGACTAGTTTCCTAGAGGACCAGCAAAGGCCGTCTCCCCAGAACCTGCCCAACTTGGCTCTCAGTGCCCAGAGACACAAGGGCAGCCACGTATGGGAGGGACCATCTCCTTGGAGGGAGATGGGTCTGGTGTTTGCCTTTTTTTTTTTTTTTAATGAGACAGAGTCATACTCTGATGCTCTGGGGTAGAGTGCTGTGGCATCATAGCTCACAGCAACCTCAAACTCTTGAGCTCAAGCTTCTTTTGCCTCAGCCTCCGGTATAGCTGGGACTACAGGTGCCCACACAATGTCTGTCTAATTTTTCTATTTTTAGTAGATACAGGGTCTCAGTCTTTCTGTTCCATGATGCGCAGGCTGGCTTAGAACTCCTGAGCTCAATCACCAATCCACATGCCTTAGCCTCCCAGAATGCTGGGATTACAGGCAAGAGCCACCGGGTCAATCCACCCACCTTGGCCTCCCAGAGTACTGGGATTACAGGCATGAGCTGCTGCGCCCGGTCTGGTGTTTGTCGTTTTCTACTTAGTTCACATCTGAATTCCACGAAGTCTAAAAATTATGTGCAATTAAGACACCCTTTGCAGATACATAGTCCACCACTGACCTCTGGCCTTTGGGACAGCCTTGGTGCCTGGGCTCCAAAGAGCATCTTCTGAGACCCACTGAGGTCTCTGCCAATGGGCCCTGGGGGGTGGCTCTGTACACAGGCCGGGCCGGACTGAACAATCCCCAGTGATTCTCAGGATTGTATGGAGGCTGAGCGCCCTGCAAAGTGACTGGGGGCCGAGAGGAACCAATGGATCTACCCCCTACCCCAACAGGCTTTGGCCCAGCAGGGACATCCCAACATTCAGAGCTGCCCTCTCAGCCAGGGTGCTTCCTGGGAGCGAGCGAGGAAGGCTGAATGCTCAAACTGAAGATCCGTGGGTTTCCCCTTTCTAACATGGCAGAGGGAGGGGAGTCCGGCAGGCGACTGCTGAAGCAGCAAAGTCCCTGAAGGCCAGAGCTGGGGAGAGTTGGCCGCCCAGCTCGTCCACTGCCAGCATCAAAGAGTGACAGCCAGACACTGTCACCATGGGGAAGGTCACATCTGGGTCAGTGCTGGCGGCACGGGAAGGGAGTGAGCTATTTCTAAGGCCCATTCAGGAACCTCCCTGCAAACCCAGACGTCTGACGCAGCCAGACAACAAAAGGAGGGGGCTGAGAAGCACATCAGGAAGGGTGGGGCAGGCGAGGGGCTGGAGGTGTCTGGTGGCCTGATACGGTGCTTCCCTCCATGACCGGCATCTCCCTCCTGTTGACTATCAGAGTGGTTAGAGGAAGGCCCAATCCACATGCCACCTGCGGGCAGGGACCCAGGACCCTCTGGAACAGTCTGCCAATTTTCAGCCATGGTAGAATCCGCAGGTGGTTTTGGCCTCCCCAGAACTGGGCCACAGCCCCCTTTAGGCAGACTCTTCACAGCCCACCTCCACCTTCGGCCTGGCCATGACTCTCTTTCTTATAGGTTTAAAGAAAACTCACAGGCTGTGAGCCCTGGGCCCTCTTCATAAATAAACATCTCACTATAATCAACCATCAGATTAAGACTTTAAAATCCCTCTTGCCAAGAGCTCAGTAGGTGATACAGATCGGAGGTGAGCAGGTAGTTCTCCAGACAGGAACGACAAATGAGACTCCGCAAAACACTTGCAAACCTGAGAGATGGGCACAGGGTCTTGGAGATGGCAACTCTGGGTTCCGATCCCAGCTCTGATCCTTTGCCAGCTACGACGCTCAGTTTTCCTGTCTGAAAACCAAGGATAATAACTCTATCTCATTGGGATGATTGGAGGCTGCCTCGTATATACTAAGTGCTGGCTAAAGAGAAGCTACAGAGATGCGTCCAAGGCCAAGGAGGAACAAGCCTGAGTCTCAGAGGACTCAGTCCCACGGATATGGGGTATCAATAAAGAGCCAACCAAACTGTTCCAGGATGGGAGCACAGAGAGAACAAGCATTTAAATCACCTGCCCAGTGCAATTCCCAGGTATGTGTCACCTGGGTCGGCCTTGGCCCTTGTATAAAACAAAGCATCACAGCTGTCCCCTATAGGGTTAGGGGTGCATTGAAAGCCCAGAGGGCCACGTGTCAGCAGCACTTACTGGTATTAACATTGATGCTGCGGTTCCCCCAACCCCATTCTGCCCCTAAAACGCCACTCAGATACCCTCTGCCACTGGACGACCTCTCCCGTGACCACAGCAGTACTCCCGCCAGTCCACCATCCTCTGTCTCTCACTGACTCAGGTTCACGTAATTCGCATCTGAACATCTCTGCCACTGGGCCAGTCCTAGAATCACCCACACATGACAGAGACAACCGCCAGCCCATATAAAAACAGCGAACCTTATTTTCAATGGTCTCAGACGTGATGAAATACAGCATTAATGAGCTGCCCAGTGTCCACCTCCCTCACCGACTCGTGAGTTTCTCCAACTCCTTCTTACCTAATTGTGGCCAAATCCTCAGCACATATTAAGTGTTCACTAAAGGTCTGAAGTATTGGGCTGCTGAAACTCTCCTCTATCAGATGCCACGGTGACAATTAGCAGGTCAGGGCAAAATCGCACAAGATCTGCTGTCTCCTAGGAATGGGCCCCAGTGCTGGGCACCCACCCCATGCCATCTGAGATATTTGGAATTCCACTGTGCACACACATGGCTTTGTGCAGAGTTCTTGCTTCCCCCTCCATGTACCACTAACCCAGAAACCTGACACTCCAAAGGAATGCAAATGCATACGGCCCACCGCCCAGACGCCTCCGCAGACTAAACTAAGACTGTTTAAGAGCTTTTTTTCAGCTGAATGTGTTTTTTTGGGATTTTTGTTGTTGTTTTTGTTTTTTAAGGGGATAGAAGGAAAAGGTTAAAAGGGAAATGGGACTATTTCCAGTACCTGTAATTACACGGCTGCCTTTTTCAGCCAGAATCCTCAGCAAAGTCACTGCCACTGCCGGGGCCGGAGAGTGGGAGTCAGAGACTCGGGAGTTCAGTGATGTGAGGGAGCAGAGGAGAAGCAAGATGCTTATTGTAAAAAAGAGTGGGGGGGGATCTTCCACCAGAGCCTGGGGACTGGCCCTTCCCCATCACACCAACCTTCTGTGACCACACCTTACTGTAACTCCATCCCACCAAACCCAGCTAGTGGCCTCAAAACCACAAGTGACATAAATGAAAAGTCCCCCATGAGGGCACGAGACACACAAAGCCCACGCCCCAGAGCACCTTCAAAAGGAAGGTGGTAGTTGACCTGAGCAGGGAGTGGTAAGTGGGGGTGCACTCAGGACCCATGGTGGGGACATAGCCACAGCTAGAAGATGATCAGCTGATTCAGTCTTTTGTTCTATGTCAGTGGACCCAACCTACACACTGTATGCCAGACTTTATCTGAGGCACAGGGGCTGCAGGGCCAGGTAGACAGAGCCCTTGCCCTCAAGGAGAGAAAGGGACAGTCAATTGGACACCCTGGAATATGAGCTGATTGGGTCACGGATACAGACTCTCCAGGAAGAGGCTGCCTCCACCCACCCAACCTCCCAGACTCCTCCTGAGGACCCACTGTGCTAGGCCGGTACCAGGAGCCCCATAGTGCTATGGGGACTTCTCACAACCCCCCAGGGCAAGCCTGGCTGTGTGTCACCAGCTCCCTCAGCAACCTGGGACTACTGCATTGCCTGACACACCTGCAAAATTCTGGGGAGGTGCACAATTTCACCATATATCAAGGATTAAGTCAGATGCTATGAGCAACCCACACCCAACGACGTATACTGAAGAGCCTCAAGATCAAAGGAGTTCTCCTGGCCATCCAGGGGCTCTCCACATCTGCACATACCTGATGAAGTGCAGAGGGAGGAAAGGTGAGCACAGTGAAGTCCCTTGGAGGTTAAGGGACTCTGGCTGGGGCAACTCAGGCCCAAGAGATGTGATGGCTGCTTACCCTCCTCTGGTCTGTCCTGCTCCAGCTGCTCCCCCCTGCCGAGAGCAATGCACAGTGGGTGCTCTGCAAACATTTGTAGAAGGATATGTCTACATGCAAATTTAGGAGGTAGGCAGAGAGAAAGAATTGGGGGTGGTTAGAGTCAGTGAGGAACAGACACCTAGACACCTGGAGTCCCCGGGAGCGGGGGCTCTGATCCACATGCAGCAGGCGAGTCTAGCTGCACAGCAGAGGTCACCTGACTCAGTGGACTCGAAAGTGTGGGCTCCCCTTCACCCCTTTGAGAAGGACAGGGTCCTGCCTCTGACCCCAGGGCCCCAGGGATGACGCAGGCAGGTGACTAGCTCAGGGGCAGAGCCCAGACAAGCTCCTCCTAGGTCATCCGGCCTGGAAGCTTGGGGACAAGAAAGATAGGGAGGCAGGTCCCCATCTCAAGCCAGCCATGGAGGAGGGTGGCAGGTCAGGAAGTTCAGCAATCATAGAAATGTGGATGTGGAAGGTTCCTACGACCATTCCCCCTTGCCACTCCAGCCAGCCCCCTAACCCCCTTCCCTGTCCTCACTGTAGCTGACCCGTGGGGCTGCTCTGCGTCTGCCCTGAAGGAATAGCTCTGGTCTGGCTATAGCAGGCTGGTTTGACCTTCTGTGGCATCCCTGGTGTCAGCCATAACTCAACACCAGCCTCAGTGAGATGCAGGCAGAGGCAGGAGAGACTTCGCCAAGTGCCTGACCTGAGCAGGCCCCCCTGCCTCCTCCATAGCTTCAGAGGGGAACAGCAGCTGGCCAGGAGCCCAGAGGAGGGGTGCGAGCGGTGGGGCCGTTTAGTCCAAGATAGAGGAAGAAGAACCCTGGGGCTTGGTGTGGTCCACGGTTGAACAACGGGCTGTGGCCAAGGTGGCTCACATGTCCACAGCCCCTGAGAAGTTGCCTGTGACAGTGCCCTCCTTGCACTGTCCCTTTGGGCTTCCAGGCTCACAATCTCCTTAGGACTTGCTGCAGGACACCCCTGCAAGCTGGGCTCCAGGGCAGGGCCCCTCCTTTGCCAGACTGTGTTATGATCAGCAGCTGAAGTGACTGTCACCTGGCATGGGTGGTGAGTCTTTGGGGACAGGGACCCTGCCTTATCCAGATTGTCCAGAGCCTGGTGGAGGCCTTGGTCTGTGTGAGTTGCCCAAATAGTTGAGTGGAAGAACACACATCTGAATGATGGAAACAGCTGCCCACGGGGCCACACCGCCCTGCCTTCGGGTAGACCTGTGAGATTCTGCAAGATGAGCCACACACCCTTTTTCACTGACATGCAAACCGAGGCTCAAAGAGGCTGAGCAATTAGTCCGGGATCCAGGTCAGAAGGCAGCACCAAAACTCAAGGTCTTCCCTGGATACTGGGCACCTGGGGTGGAGGCAGGGTGGCTTTGGAGACAGAGGCACATAGCAGGAATGCTTTGTGGGCCATAGGACACTGTCCCCATTCCCAAGGCAGCCCACAGACGCTGCGGCTCAGGCAGAGTCCACATTGCTGGGGGAGAAGGGGCAAGGAGGCAGAGGCCAGAGAGAAGGAACAGCCAGAGACGTCCCGACAGGCAGAGACCCGAGTTGGGGAAAACCTATCACTACTCTGTCCCTGGGTGTCCGGGTGCACGCCCACCTTCACCCTGTGCCAGGACTCCACAACCCCACCCTCCTGGGCCACGGGAAATGTCATCTCTCCCCACACCGCAGCTTCCCAGAACAGCTGCTGTGTTTCCCCAACCTGTCCAGGAAGGGGATTGAGGGCAGCTGTTTCCCGTCCCCGCTTGTCACCAAGCCCGTGGCTGTCCACCCAGCTTCCTCTGGCTCAGGAGAACTCTCAGACAGAGCCTGGCACGCAGGGCCCTTAGCAAACATGGGATGAATGAAAGTCAATCGGACAAAGGGGAATAAAAAGCTCCCACCTAAGCTACCCATTGATCTGCAGAGGCTCAAAAAAATAAATAAATCTAATAAACCAGTTCCCCCAGCCACAGGAAACTACCTACATATGGCTTTGGTGCTGTCTTTTGCCTCCTGAAAATCTCTGCCATGCCTATACACCCTCTTCTCCCTGATACCCAAACTGAAAATCCTGGAGCCACACTGATTTCAGTGATGACACTTATTAAGCACTTACTATAGGCTGGGTACCATCCAAGCTCCTGGTGGTCTTTTTTTTTTTTTTTTCATAGAGACAGTCTCACTTTGTCACCCTCGATAGAGTGCTGTGGCATCACACAGCTCACAGCCACCTCCAACTCCTGGGCTTAGGGGATTCTTTTACCTCAGCCTCCCAAGTAGCTGGGACTACAGGCGTCCGCTACAACGCCCAGCTATTTATCGTTTGCAGTTTGGCTGGGGCGAGTTTTGAACCCGCCACCCTCGGTATATGGGGCCAGCACCCTATGCACTGAGCCACAGGCTCTGCCCTGCTCCTGGTGGTCTTGAATGAGCACACCACCTTCCTCCACTGACTGCCTTGCCTCCTCCTTTCCTCCTGCCTCTCCAGTTCCTACCCATCCTAAGGCCCAGCTTCGGGGTCACCTCTTCCAGGAAGCCTTCTCAGATTCACCTGCTAAGAGTAAACCCTGACCCCCATCAAGATCCTCCGGGATCTAATCGCCTCTGCCTAATGTATTATTTGTGGGTTATCTCTTCCCTTCCAGATAGCATGTGAAGCACACCCTCAAGGGCCAGAATTCAAGATCGCAAATTCCATGGTATGCTTCTACCTCAGAGCAGGAAGATACATGGGTGATACACTGCCTCAGGCCTGGGGCCCAGTGATCAGGAGAGCACAGCAGCCTGCCTGTATCACCTCATTCCATCGTTAGGATACTCTCTCTTTTTTTTTTTTAATCAAGACAGGGTCTCATGCTGTTGCCCAGGCTGGAGTGCAGTGATGTCATCACAGCTCACTGCAACCACCAATTCCTGGACTCAAGCATTCTTTCTGCCTCAGCTTCCAAGTAGCTGGGACTACAGGCACCTGCCATAATACTTGGCTAATTTCTTCATTTTTGTAGAGATAGGGTCTTGCTATGTTGCCCAGGCTGGTCAAGAACTTTTGGCCTCCAGCAATCCTCCCACAGTACTGGGATTATAGGTGTGAGCCACTGCACCCAGCCCCACGGGGTGCTCTTATACCCCCGTTTAACAGATGGAAAACTGAGGCTCAAGGAGGTTACACGGCAAAGCCAGGTCACAGAGGCAGGAAATACTCGACTCCAGCCACCTCCCAAGCCAGGACTGGAGCCCCCACAACTCAGACCAAATGCTTCCCAGGCAGCCTTGTCTGGAGCAGTACCTGCTGTCCTGAAGAGCCAAGCTGCTCCATGCAAACCCAGAGGCATCACGGATGGACCTCCTAAATCTGCACTCTGGGCAGTGGAACTGATGGACTCCAAGATATGGAAATACTCTAGTCCCTGCTGCTAACAGGTAACATCCTGAGTCCCCTACTTGTCCTCCATCAATCAGCCTCTTTCCCAAGCTCCTCACCATTCAGCACCCTGAGGGGCTCTGCCTGACACTTCAGAGCCTCCAGGACCCTGCCCTACGCCAACACCCATATGCCCTGTTTGTCTGGATTTGAACCAAAGTGGTTCAAACCTGTGGGATGACATGCACACCCTGGTCCCATCCCCCAGCAGCTGTCACCCCTTCCCCAGCAGAGTCTAGCATGTCTCAGCATACCTTGTCCTCATCTCACCCGCAGTAGGTGGCTCAGCCAGCAGGAAGTGTCTCTTTGCCAGGCCAGGTCTCCTGGGGGTGCCTGTGAGCTGCACAGTGGGTGAAGCCGGTTGTCTCACTTGGCACCTTCCTTGTCACCCAGCTCCCCTCCCCCTGCACAGTCTGGGGCAGGGCTGAGCCAGAAAGAGCACAGGGCAGCTGTGGTTCCCTCAGCAGGACCTGGTGGCCCCTGTGCCTCCGCGGTCCCTCCAACTCCCTGACCTCCGGCACCTAGTCCCGGCTTGCAGATGACTAAGCAATTTCTACCTCGGCGCCCGTCTGCCAAGAGCCCGCTGGCTGCAGAGCTGCACCAGGCTGCCCGGAGCCGCACGCGCTAAACCCGTAATTGGCGAGCCCTCTTCTTGGGAAAGAAAACCCCCTCCATGTTTTGTTTTGTTTTGTTTTCCCCTTAAATGAAACAAATCCACCCACATAGTTACTGGAAACTCAAGCATGTGAAACTGAACCGTTTGCAAAGAGAATTAGTCAGCAACCTTGTGAGCGGCGCGGTCCCTCCGTAGGTGGGGCTGCCTGGACTCCTGCGGCCCCCATTGCTCTCCACTCAGCTGTCCTAGGGTTGCAGGCGATGCCCCAGGAGTGGGTCAAAATGAGAAGGCAGATACGCACCAAGGGCAAGTGGGCCAGCACGGGTCAGGGGTGGTGATGCGGGCCTCAAAGTGCGAATTGTTCAATGGGTAGGAGCGGGTTCAGGAATCAGACTCTCACTGAGTCCCACCCTGCCATGTCGCTTGAGCCTCTCCAGCTGTTTCCTCATCTGTAAAATGGGGACAACCCGCCAGATACGTGTTTTATGTTGTTAGGATCACAAGAGACAATCTACCTAAGACCTTTGTGCCTGGCACCCAAGGCCAGCTCTTGACGACGGCCAGTGTGCCGGACAGCCCAGGTGGGCAGAAGGACTGCCATAGGGCTCTGCCGCTCAGAGCCAGCACAGGGTCTCTTGCAGCAGTGGCATCTGTTGAGCTGGTTTCCGGCCCTGTTCTTTCACCCACAGTGAGGTGGGTGGTGGGCCGGGTACCAGGAGGTCTAGACCAGGCCCCTGGGGCCCAGGCTTTGTGGCCAGGGCCTCTCACCTCCTCATCTCTACAGGGAGGCAAGTTCCACCTCACATTTTATTCTAAATCAGTAGTGCCTTATCTTCGAATTCTCTGCCAACTGTTTAAAAAGTCTGAATTCTTGGCTTCCTTTGAGGAGGGGGAATGGACAGTATAGTGCCGACGGGCTCTCTCCTCCAGCTCAGAGAGGCCAACCCCTTTACACAGGACACGTCTGTCCTGCTTTGCCATACTCCTCCCCCTGCCCTATAGACTTCCTCTGACCATGGCCCTCATTTGTGGCCCCTTCCTAGCCTCTGGGGGCATCTGAGTTTGTGACCCAGTTTAAAACCCTAATTTTATTTAGGAGCATGACCTTGGCCACTTGCCACTAGAAATATCCACAGGAAATGTCCCTTGGGAAGGTAATTAAAGTCTAATGCTTAAGGTTGATTTTTCTTGGAGAAATAAGATGATGTAAAAAGACTTAGGCCTGAGTTTGGCCAAGAGAAACCCAGGAACGAGACTGTCATTTTCTGAAATTCTTTACGTAATTTACTAGACCATTTGGAGCCCTTTCCAGTCATCTTGATCACTCCTGTACTTGATCTTAGCCACAAGGCCCAGAACTAATTGGTGCCCCTGATAGGAAGCACAGTGTTCAGGATCTGCTGCCTTCAGCCTTCACCAAGCACCTGCTAAGAGCTGACCACCAAAACAGCAATGGGCAGGCTGGACATGCTTCTCCCAGGGGACCCTCCTGGGCCCTCTCCTCTGCCACACTGAGGCTTCTCTCCATCAGAAAGCTGCCCTACCCCACAGCAGCCCAGGCTCGCCCCATCCCAGAATTTGCACCATGTGGCACTGTGGGGCCTGCTGCCTGCCGCCCTGTGCCCACCTCACAGATCAGGAGCCTGTCTCGTCCGAGGCCATGCGGGCGGTGGTGCAGACTGCAGATTGGACTGCGACTGTGTCCAGCTTCACTTGTTGGCTATGTGACCCTCAGCAAGTTATTTGACCTTTTTTTTAAACTTTGGTTTTCCTATCTGTAAAATGGGCACAACAATCCAGTCGACGGGGCTCTGGGGCGCAGTAAACAAGTTAAGGCACGGACAGTGTCCAGAGTAAACAGGCACTGAGCAAGCACTCAAACACGGAGCGAACTGCTTTCATTTCTAAAGCCAGTGGAGGGGCACGGGGGGTGAGGTGGTCCACAGATCCCCACCCAGTCCCAAACCCGACCTGGGCAGCCTCCCTGGTGCTCTCCAAATATGTGCCACTTTAATGAGATAAGTCAACGTGAGATTGTCACAAAATTCAGCTCATGAGCTGCTTGTCCAAGAAACCTCCCCATCTGCACCACTACCAGCACTTGCAGAACTCAGGACAACCGCAACCCTCCTTACAGCTGCCACCCATGTGGGAAGTGGCAGGAAGGAAGGAGTTCCAGGAGGGGGTTGAGGGCTGCCGACTACACATGCACACTAAATACCAGCTCCATGCAGGTCTGTGACTGGTGAACTGTGCAGCTGTTAAGTTGTACCTCGGTAAGGCTATGAATCCTGCCTTAGCGCCCACTGTATACACCCTGAGCTCAGAAGTCACGGTTACCCCTCTACCCGCAATATTCAGAAAGGTAGGGTACTACCTGCTTTATCTTAATTTTAAAAAACAGTGAGAAAGAGGCAGGGGAAACAGTTACACCAAGATGAAAACCTTGGCCTCTGAGTACTCCCATATCTCAACACTTAGTCGCAGCTTAAGGAGAGAAAGCCAGCCATCTCTCTACTATGTCTAAGCATACCTCTGAGGTGTGCATGGCTCAGGAGCACAGAGAAAAACTTTATTCTCCAGGGACACTCCAAACCCACCTTCCCAGAAGAAAATAGAGGTCACATCCTAAATACCTAAAACATGGCACTCAGGTGCTGCCTGCTAGGCCCTGGGTGTAACCCTTCTCTATCCCTGCCCGTGTACAAGAAGCATTTTGGGGAGACAGCAGACGCAGGGAAGGGTGGGAGATAACCACTCACAGTCAGCCTCTAGGGGAGGGGGTCTCCAAACTTATTCCCAACAGTTCATATCATTTCTCCCCAAAGTTAAATCTTGTACAGGACCCACACTCACTTAAAAAAAGAAAGAAAGAAAGAAAAAAAAAGCCAAAAAGCAGGGCATGGTGGTTTATGTCTGTAGTCCTAGCAACTCAGGAGGCTGAGATGGGAGGATCACTTGGGAACAGGAGTTCAAGTCCAGCCTGGGCAACACAGCACGACCCTGTCTCTGGGGGGGAAAAAAAAAAAAGCCAACAGGTAAGCATGGGACTGCTCTGGTCCAAATGCCCTGTGTTCCCCACTTCCGAGGCCCTGCAGGAAGGAAGGGACCAGGGAGGGACCAGGAGTGCGGTGTCCGGAGGATTAGGCATTCCAGGTTAGCTCAGTTTTCCAGCTACAGCACAAGAGCTCATTTGGCCCCTTCTAGGACTCCAAAGTTATCAGTAAGCCTGATGGATCTTTCCAGAAAAGAGGCTGTCCCATGCACAGTAAAGAGACGAGTAAATGAGTAATAATTATGGATGCCGGGTATGAGGGGTTCAAGATATCAGTCTCTGGTGCTCTTGCCTGTGTTTGAAATTTTCCATTATAAAAATATACATAAACACTGACAGCACAGCAAAGCCTCGGCTGCGGGGAGACACGTTAGGGGAAGAAAGAAACCCCAGTCATCGTCCGGGACTCGGCGGAGACAGCCAGGACAGAGCGGGCATTCAGGGAATACTGGCCCGAGGATGAAGAAATTTCTTTTTAAGAAGAAGAAAAAAACCCTTTATCCCGAGCTGTCTAGACACCCCTGAGCGCGGCCTGGGTGGGAGGAACGCTTGGCTCCCAGGGAGCCTGGAAGGCAAGAGGTGGGGGAAGAGAAGCCTCTGTTCATGGAGAATAGCGCAGAATCGGCCCAACAGGATGCAACTGGAGGATGGGGGGCGGGGGGGAATATCCTTTTTAAAATTGTATTTCTCCAAAGACGAAGAAGCCTTTTTAAAGGATCCCCGACATTTATCTGTGTATGTAATTTATAGAGGATTAGAATAAATCAAACACTGGCATCGTCCCCTTAGGATGAGTCTTCTAAGTTTCACAGAGGCGATGTTTCTCCTAAGAGCTTTCTTAAAATCTCCCAACTGAGAAGAGCAGACCTCAGATAAGGCGACATGCTCACAGGTCTCCTCCTGGGCCCTTCTTCAGAGGATTTACGGGACAAGCTTCTGACTCCCAAATCCCCCCGAAATCCCGGCAGGCGCCTGAAGACCTTGACAGGGTGCCTCGCCCTTCGCCAAAACCGCTGTTCTCTGAATCGCTCACTTAATCTCCAGTTTGAGTGCGGTTTCCTGGGATCACCCCCAGCATGGCCCTGTCCTCTGTGGCCTTCCCCCCGCAGGGACAGAGTCAGGGCAACACAGCAGCTCCCCAACCTCCACCAGAGCCCCTGGTACTTTGGTCAGACCCACAGCCAAATTGCGAAGAGGATGGTGATGGTCTGGCTGGGAGAATCCCCAAGGCAGCCAGCCGGATAGAAGGACCAGGGAGTCAACTTGGGTCTCCTGGGGGAGACGGGCTGGGGCTCAATTACCACATTTAAATGCAAGGAGCAAAAAGGAACCAAGAGAAAACAATTATAGCTTAGCCACACATTCCAGGAGCAACTTTGGAGGTGAATGGGGTGGGAGAGGGCGCGAGGACTCCCTGTACCCACTGATGACCTGGGGACTGGCATCTGACACCCCGTCTGCTCTACAGCTGTGCAGCCTCCCCAGCACCCCCAGCATGAACCTCTGGGACAAACCCTCCTGATCAGTCCTACAAGGCCATCCGTGCCCATTCTTGTCTGGGGCCCGCCCAGCCCCCTGGCAGTCAGTTGACGTTCCCAGCACACACTGGCAGGGCCACAGTCCTCCAGGGGCCCTGGGCTGCTCTGCACACCTCTCAGGCTGTGCTGGACAGTCACGGGGAAAGAACACAGGTTGGGGAGTCAGGGCTACCTTCTACCATCCACCAGGCCAACTCCTGCCACTTAGAAAATGTCTCTGAAGCTCCCTCTTCTCACCTGTAAACCAGGAGGTGAGATCTAACTTATAGGATCATTTAAAGGGCTAAATGCCGGGCACGTGGCAGGCACTTCATTGAAAAAGGTTAGGACTGTTTTGAGAGCAGAGCAGAGGGGATCTGAGACACCTGGAACAAAACATTGGCCCAAGCATGGGAGGGAAAAGATAGGAAAACATCAGAATTCCAAAAATGAAGGGGCCTGTGATCCCTCAGGTGAAGACAGCTTGGGTTTTCTGCCACTCCTGGAGTAACCCACTAGGCTCCTTTCTACAAATTGTCCCCGCCAGCCACAGTCAGGGCACCATGGCTCCAGAGGGCTCTGGGCATTCAGGACCCACTGCTGGAGCACCCATGACCAGGGCAAGCAGCACATTTGCCAGTTGACAAGGGTCAAGGCAACTGCATCCCTGCCCCCAAAGCCTTGGCAGGAAGCTCTCGGTCACAGGTTAAATGAGACAGAGACAGTCTGCCCCCTTTAGGGCCTGACAGTCAGGTCTTAGAAAATACCAGAAGGAAAAGAGAAAAGAAAGGGACTTGCTAAAGCTGAAGTTCTGGGTCCAGATGGGTCAACAGGATTTGCAGGTGGCAGCAAATTGCACTACTGTCTGCAACCAAGCCTGCAAATGGCTCCTGCCCCCGGAGAGAACAAGCTCGGGTCACAGACCCCCAGCCTCAGAGCTGGTCCCCTGGGGACATTTCTTGCATCACTGCTTAAAATGGGCTGGGGGGGAGGAGGGCACAGATAGGCCTGGCATGAGATCATGTGGACCCGAAGGCCACAACGCAGGTCTGGAAATTCACCCTGAGAGTGTTGGTGGGCTTTCAGAAGGAAGGTGACATCATCAGGAGTTCATTTTTAAAAGATCAATGGAAAAAATAAAAGTAAATACGAAGATCACTGGCTGCAAGGGGACGGTGGCTGGGTCTCTGTGGCAACGGACATGGAAAAAGGGCAGGTGTCTTCCACTGGGGCCAAACTTTCAAACAAGCTGTTTGAATCTGACTCTTCCCACCTACAAGCAGCCTACAACTAAGCCAAGAAGGGAAACCCAGCTTCCACTTAGGAAACGCTCAATCTGCCATGTGAAACTTAATTAGCCAGAAGCCAGCCCAGGAGGCCACCTATTGTGTGATTCCACTTATACGAAATGAAACTTTCATAAGCAAATCTGTGCGGGCAGCACGCAGATTGGTAGGAGTGGTGGCTGATGCCGTGGGGTTTCCTTTTGGGGTGAGGAAAATGTTTTGTAACTAGACAGAAGGGACTACAAATGTATTAAATGCCGCTGAATTGTCAACTTTGAAACGGCTCATTTCATATTATGTGATTTTCACCTTAATTTAAAAAAAAATACTTAATGTGCAGGCAGAGCACATCCATGCGTTTGGCGATCCCCCGGGGCCAACTCTGCTCACTCTCCACTGACATCAGATAGCTACTGAGCCACACACACCAGGGGACACTCCTGACTCTCCTTTTCCCTTACATACAATTTATGACTCATCTGAGATCACTCATTTCCTTCTCCTTCCTTCTCTGTGGCAGGGGACGGTGGGTAATGGTGTAGACCTAGTAGCTCCCAGTTCTTCCCCTCTCTGCTGGGAGGCTCTGAACTGGTCCGGTTTTCTCATCTGTAAAATGGGTTGGTCCAAATCACTGGCATCATGAAGACTGAAAGACTTTGAGCACACACACTCCTGGAAGCCTGCACATGCCAGCCTCGAGCTGGGCGCTATATCTGCTGTCCCCACCGTGGACTGACCCCAGGCCATGCCCCTCCCACAGCTTCCTCCTCCTCCCCCAGGCAGGGCCAAGAGAGTA
Source organism: Arctocebus calabarensis (assembly GCA_963573935.1). Taxonomy (NCBI): domain Eukaryota; kingdom Metazoa; phylum Chordata; class Mammalia; order Primates; family Lorisidae; genus Arctocebus; species Arctocebus calabarensis. Next base: position 32,948 of record CAUYON010001969.1, read on the forward strand.
AGAGGCTATCCCCCAAGTGCTGACGTGGGGTACTGATCTCCATGCCAGAACCTAACTATAGGGTGTAAAAGTGCTAAGCGAGGGCGTGCCATCACCACAAGGGAGACCCAGAGACTTGGCTGTCCCACCCCGGGGCTGTGAAGAGGGAAGGCCAAGGCCAAGAACAAGCAGTCACCTGAGAGGCCCCCTGCTTTGAGGAGTCCCGGACCAGGGTCCTGGTGTCGTGGCCCCTCTGCAGGAGCATCATGATCCAGCTGGCCTTCTGATTCCCCAAACTGCTCCTCTCTCCCCCAACATGCCAAAGGAACCTCTCCGAAGCACCAAGCCCTCTCCCATTGTAGGCCTGCAGGTGTCTCTGCCTCTCCAGCCCACTGCCCATCCCCCAGCATGAATGTTCCCATGACACCCTGAGCACATCGCCACCAGAGACAGGCCTGTCTCTCCCACTAGACAGAGAGGTCTCTGAGAGAGTGTATCCTTGGCTCCAGCAGACTGGCTGCATATAGTAGGTGCTCAATAAACGTTTGAATGAACGAATGAATAGCAAATGATCCATAATAACTCCCAAGCCTCTCTCTCGAACCCCACACCTTTCTCCTATCTGGACACGTTCCCTTGGAACATTTCCACTTGCAACAGGTTCAAAGCACCTCTAAGTACCCAGTCCCTTGACCTCTCTGTAGGGTCACCATCCACTATGACCCCCACCTGAGCTGGGAACCTTGGAGATGTCTGAAATTCCTCACCTTCCTTATACTCTCACACCCAACTTTCACTCTATCTTGGAAATGCCACCAGCATCCATCCCAGTTGGAAGGTCGGTGGTGGTCTGCTGCCTCCCAGGCCTTCAGACTCTAGCCTCCTTCCTGCCAGATTCTTTTTTTTTCTTTTTTTGTAATTTTTTTATTTTATTTTATCTTATTTTACAGAGACAGAGTCTCACTTTATTGCCCTCGGTAGAGTGCCGTGGCGTCACACTGCCTACAGCAACCTCCAACTCCTGGGCTTAGGCGATTCTCTTCCCTCAGCCTCCCGAGTAGCTGGACTACAGGTACCCGCCACAACGCCCGGCTATTTTTCTGTTTTGCAGTTCGGCCCAGGTGGGTTTGAAACCGACACCTTCGGTATATGGGGCCAGCACCCTACTTGACGAGCCACAGGCGCCGCCCCTGCCAGATTCTTAAGGCATCCATGACTGTTTTAGTTAGGGTTCTCTGGAGAGATGGCGGGTAGAACTTATAGTGAGATAAACAAGAGGGGATTTATTAGGGGATTTGGCTCATGTGATTATGGAGGCTGAGAAGTACTATGAGAGGCTGTCTGTAGGTTGGAGACCCTGGGAGGCTGGTGGAGCAGCTCAGGTCACGTTCAAAAGCCTTAGAACCAGGAAAGCGGATGGTATAATTCTCAACCTGAGGCTGAAGGCCTGACGGCCCAGGGGGTTGCTGGGGTAAGACTTGGAATCCAAATGCTACAGAGCCTGGAGTTCTCATGTCCAAAGGCAGGAGAAGAAGTTGTCCCAGCTCCAGGAGAGTGAGAGGAAATTATCTTTTCCCTGCCTTTTTTATTCAATCCAGGCCCCCAGCCAACTGGGTGGTGCCCACACACAGAGGGTGGATCTTCTCCACTCAGTCTACTGACCCAAACGCCAATCTCCTCCTAAAACATGCTCACAGACACACCTGGGAAGCCTAATAATTCTAATCTACCTGGGCCTCGCGCTCAGCAGAAAAGGGACAGGGTCAATGCATGATGAAGTGCTGACAATAATTAATGCTTCACTAGCCATCAGGGCATCCCGATCAAGTGGACATCCGAAATCAATTGTCACAAGTCCTCCCCTTGTCAACCTGGCACCCATGGGCACCTCTTTAAACCATACTTAATCTCCAAATAAAGATAATAACAGCATTACAGGTCTGCCTAGAATGCACTATCAGGTATACAATAAAAAAACTTACCCCGTGATTGCATTAATGTACACAGCTATGATGTAATAATAATAAAAAACATACTCCGCTGTAAAATTCATACTTAAATACTGATAGAAACTCAATCCATCTTATGTTATATAAAAGAAATATGAGAGGAAGGAAAACCAAGATGTTTGCTTAACACATATTGGTATACAGCAATCATGTTCTTACCAAACAGGGAGGAAACAGTCACAGCAAATACAGCCCTTGTTTCTGCAACTGGTCATGTGGTCATGTGGTCAAGGCTGGTGTTCATAACTACCCTCTCCTGCTGCCCACTCTGGATTCCCTTTGTCTGCAGTGGGCACCGCGACCAACTGTGGTTCTTGATGTGGCAGACTGACACAAATGCTCATTCCTAAAGAATCTGAGTCATTCTTAGTCCTGCCTGGATTGGACTGTTGTCATTTCCCACTGACTTAATCGCGGGGCACGGTAATACTGAGAGCGCTGCCCTGAGGGATCTCCTGCGTTCCAGACCTCTACTGTAGAGCAGTAGCCCAGTTTCCCCTTGGCAGGCCCCATCAGTCACCCGGGCCAACACCATTACTCCCCTCGTGGCCTGCTGACTTAGAGGCATGCACAGCCCCGTTCAGCCAGGTAGCATCTTCATGTCTGGCTCAGTGGTATTATTGTTCTATCTCTTGGCAGAAGCAAGACCTCCAGGCCAGCAGAGCCTAAAATCATGAGAACAGGAAGCAAAGATGTCACTAGCGGGTCACTGCAGGTGATGGTGCCACTACCACTTTCACCCTTGATTCCTGGGCCTGGGAATCCTGCTATAGAGGAAAAGGCACTCACTGTACTACAGATGCAGATTCCAACCGCATACAGCCCTCCCAAGCACCCTGCCCCGGCCCTGCTGGACACTGCCAGGATGGCAGTGTAGCTGCAACTTCATTAAGCCGGCTCTGCAGGGTGCGAGGGAACATGGGAGGATCAGCAAATCCTGCGAGTGTGAGCTCGCTGCTGCACGTCTTTGGCTGTGAAGCGAGTTCCTTGGGCAGAGGAAAGCTGTGTGGGATGCCATGATGGCAGTCCACGGACGGTAGTTTTGGCAAAAGCACTGAGTACAGGGGAGGCAAATCCACTGCCAGAGTAAGCGTCTGTTCCAGTACAGGCAAAATACTACCCCTTCCAGGAGGGAAGCGGCCTAATGTAACCAACCCACCACCAGGTAGCCAGCTGGGCACCCCAGAGAATGGTGTCACATCAGAGGCTCAGTGTGGGTCTCTGCTACTGGCAGACTGGGCAACAGGGGTGGCCATGGCCAGGTCAGCCTTGGTGAGTGGGAGCCTATGCCTCTGAACTCGTGCACAATCTCCAACCTTGCCACCCCAGCCAGTGTGGTCAGGAGACCAGTGGGCAGTGCCAGGCTCCACTTCACAGCATGAAGGGTCGCTTCAGGTTGCACGGTAACTTGGTGGCCCATTCTAATGTTCAGTTTCTAGGTATAGTAGCAGGCCAGGAGCTCTCTCTTAAAAGAAGAGTTGGGCAGCGCCTATGGCTCAGTGAGTAGGGCGCCAGCCCCCTATACTGAGGGTGGTGGGTTTGAACCCAACCCTGGCCAAACTGCTGGACATTGTAGTGGGCGTCTATAGTCCCAGCTACTCTGGAGGCTGGGGCAAGACAATCAGCTGGGCCCAAGAGCTGGAGGTTGCTGTGAGCTGTGACCCCACGGCACTCTACCGAGGGCGACAAAGAGAGACTGTCTCAAAAAAAGAAAAAGGAGAAGAGTTACCTACAGATGATGGCAGGGGCTTGCTCCCAAATCTTCAAGGCCTACACTTCAATTCACCTACTGGGGACCGCCAAAGGCTCCAAATGACACCCCTGTCTATCACTGAAACCTCAAGCATCCCTGGGTCTGATGGGTCATGTGGCCCGAGAGGCACAGCAGCCTGGATCGGCTGCAGAGAACCCCACCCCAAACCAGCAGCTTTTCAGGTCACTAAATTGACTGGAGTCACACACCCAAATGAGTAAGGTGTTGCCCCCAAGCTCTGATTAAGCTCCCGGGGCTGCTGACTTAGAGGCATCCTCTTGGTTGTAGGAGGGTCCAATGCACCTACCTTAGAGGGGCGATCTTGACATGCCCGGTTCTGCTGGACCCCTACAAATTTCACTGAAGTAGAAGGCCCTGAATTTCCAGTAGAATTTATTTCCTATCCTTTGACATGCAAATGTTTTAGCAATAGGTCCAGAATGTTACTACTTCTTGCTTACTAGGTCCAATCAGCATCATGTCATCAATGCAATGGACCAGTGTTGTATCTTGTGGGAGAGAAAGGTGATCAGTGTCCCTACAGACTCCCTCAGGACACAGGGCTGGAGAGTGCTACACACCCACGGCAGGACAGTGAAAGTGAACCCGTAGCCTTGTCGGCTGAAGGCAAATGGCTTTGGGTGGGCCTTATAGGCAGGAATGGAGAAAATGGTGTTTGCTAATCTACAACTGCATACCAGGGACCAGGACATGTGCTAATTTGCTCACACGATGAAACCACATCTGGTATAGCAGCTGGACCTGGAGTCACCACTCGGTCAAGCTTCTGATAGTCCACTGCCTTCTACACAGGCCAGATAGGACAGCTGAGCGGGATGCGGCAGGATGATCACTCTGCATCATTCAGGCCCTCAGTTGGTGGCGTTAATCTCTGCAGTCCCTCCAGGAATGTGATGCTGCTTTGGATGGGCTGTTTCCCGGGTAGAGGCAGCTCAGATGATTTACATTGGCCTTTCCTGCCATAATGGTCAGGGAATCAGTGTGGGCAGTTACTATGTGTTCTGCAACCAGAGAAATGACCACAGCGTGGGCTTGGGGACCCACTGGACCCACTGTGCGTGGGACCTGAGATAAAACTCCATTGATCAGCTGTCCTCCATGAGCCCCTTCTCTGACCAAGTTGGGGGAGCCCACAGTGATGTCTTGAGCCTCCTAGAATCAATGTCACTTCAGAGCCAGCACCCAGCAGGCCCCAGAAGGTCTGACAATTTCCCTTTCCTGAGTTTCCTGAGTGCATGATCACCCTGGTGACAGGCCATAGGTCCCTTCAGGGGAAGAGGAACTGTATATATTTTCAGAAGTGTCCCAGGGTCCTTCTTCAAGGGGACACAGACCCCTTCATTCAGGGTGTGAGAACTGGCTCAAGTGTGGGAACGGGCGTGAAGGGCTGTGATTCTCTGTTTTTATGATTCAAGTTAGACTTCTGTTCACTGAGCCTGCAAGTTTTCTGCTCATACAGACCAAGTAAGAATTGAGAGGTTTCCTACCTACTTCACTTCCAGGAGCAGCGTGGTGAACGAGCCTGCGCCGTGGAGCCACAGGGCAGACTGTTTTGAGGTTGCTTTCTCTCTGCTGTCCATTCTGGCGGCCACACCCTCCTTGCCTTTGAAGGTTGGGTCCTGCCGCTTGGCCCCGACACCCCCAATCCAATTATTGCCTTTACATTTAAGGGTTCTAGTTGAGTGACTGCAGTTCCCACTGCTAAGGTCCAGTCTGAGCTCTTTAGCGATGCCAGGCTCCCCTCCCCAATCTAATTCTCGAAGTGTTGGTGGGAAATATGTCTTCTACTCCTGCGGTGTGAGCAGTTCTGAGTGACAAATGTACTCTAGTGTTCCAATCTCCCTACGCCTTTGAATCCCTTCCTTCACATTAAACCAGAGGCGATGCGGCCGCCAACCAAACTGCCAGGTCCCTTCCTAAGTCCCTGAGCTGCACCATGAAATCCAGAGTCTGTTTAGTGGCCTGTTATCAATATAGTCAGCCTGACCCAGCTTCACACTCCATCTGCCATTGTCCCACACCCTTTGTGTCAATCCCACATGGGCTCTCTGGATTTCTGCTTGTACAAATCAGAAAACTCAAGCAGTTCTTTTGGAGCATAGCACCTCCTTATGGGTCACACTTTGTACGCCTCACCTAAGATGATAGGAAAAGGCACCTGGCACCAAGGAAAGGGTGTGAGCAACCACAAGAGGGGGAAAAAAACAGCTGTGCACAATACGTTTTTAACAGCATGCGTTTTTAACAATCAGAGTGGCCCCCAAACAGAGCTATATGCAGCCCATCTGGCAAGGATGTTGACAACTGGGGCACCTGTTGAGACCTCATCACATATTCCTGCTCAGGAATCCTTTCCTGGGTGTGGGGTTCACATTCTGGGGTTCACAATCTTTTCACCAGAGGCCCAAATCACCCACCATTTTCCATATCTTCCAAGAGGCACTCGTGGGTAGCAGAGGCCCCCAGACTCCTCCACCATTACCTGCATGGTAAATTCCAGAAGGTTGTTCTCGCACCCCAATGCTCAGTCCTGCCACAAATCCCAGCCTGCACTGCACAAGGCCCAGACCTTGATGGCAGGCAAAGTCGGGTTGTGCCCTGGTGGGTTCTCCTCCCCATCTCCAAAGGAGGTACAAAGAGCCCAAGCCTGTTGTTGATGTGGTGTGTCTCATGATCATCAGACTCATTTTTTTTTTTTTTTGAGATTGTCTTGCTCTGTCATCCTGGGTAGACAGCAGTGGCATTACCATAACTCACTACAACCTCAAACTCCTGGGCTTAAGCGATCCTCCTGCCTCAGCCTCCCAAGTAGCTGAAGCTACAGCTGAGACTATTACCACGTTGGGCTAATTTTTTCCATTTTTGATAGAGAGGGGGTCTCACTCTTGCTCAGGCTGGTCTTGAACTCTTGACCTCAAGTGATCCTCCCACCCTGGTCTCCCACACGTGTGAGTGACCATCTGGCCAGTAAACAGAATCTTTGAAACACAAAAGGGGCATCCCAAAGTCTCGAGGATGGGGAGGGTGGAAACAAACCAGACCCGCTAATGAGCCATTCGGGTTTTGCCATCGCCTTTAGTCAGAGCAGCTCCGAGGCAGAAGGGACTCACGACCCTGACTCTTGTCTCCACCCAGAGTAACAGTCAACTTCTCTGACACTTGATTCTTCCCTTAACTGTTTCTTAGGAAGTAGCTCTAGATGACCCAGTATCTTGTATGTGATTTCTGTATGCATGTGTAAGTGCGCGAGCCTGTGTGCATACACATACATATGCGTGTGCTGATACTCGAAACTGGCAAGGAGACCTGCAGGCTCATTATATTCCTTTCCACTTTGGTGTATATTTGACATTTTCCATAATAATAAAAATGTTCATTAAAAATATTAACACATGCTTCTTGAAGGAAAGGCTGCAGCATGGAAGATGGCAAAGTGTGCTGGTTAAGGGCTTGGGTGCCAAATCCAGATTCCAGTTTTGGCTCCATGATTTGGTAGCAGCAAGACTCTGGCTAAGTCACCTGCTGGTTCTAAGCCATGGGAGAATGTGGATAGACGGATAATCTGCTTCCCAGGGTTCTTAGGAAGCGTGTAAAAGTTAATATGTTAAGGACCCGGATCAGAGCTGGGTACTAGCATGCACCATGAAACTGTTACCCACTGTTATGATTAGAACTCAGACCAGTCACACCCCCAGAGCATGTAGCAGCACAATGCCTGCCACCTGGCTATACATGGACCTTTAGACCGGGAAAGATGCTATCAGATAGCTGGGAGAGAGGATAACACCACATTGAAAGTCCAAAATCAAAGCCCTTTAAGTCTGCATTTCATCAATCTAGGTGGTGGGGAGAGGAAAGGATTATGCACTCCTAGGCAGACTGAGTCACATCTTGACCTGCCTTTGTGCTTCTATCTGATAAAACATTTCAGAACAAAAAGATAAATTGATTCACACACCCCAGCCATAACCTATTTCTTAAGAAGAATTGGTGCCAGATACCCAAACTAAACTCATGAACACTGTAAGAATCTGAGGTTTTGCTAAATTCGAAAATGCATCTGCAGGCAAGTTTCCATCCACCCAGGAGGAGGGGGTAGGTGCTAGAGAGGAACAGGCACAGCCAGAGAGCACAGTCGTGGGGGGGGGGGTGCTGGCCTCCACTAGCTGGGCCCCACCCCACTCCCCAACTCTGTTGGAGAAATTAAACATCTGTGCTGATTCCAAGGGGGTGAGTTTTGTGCAACAGCCCTAAGAAACCCACTGAAGGGTGGATCCAGCCTCCCCAGAGCAGCCTAAGAAACACAGCCTCACCCAGTTCCAAAGTGACATCACCCAGGGCCCCAGGCAGGACCAGAAATCCATTGATTCTCCTTATCACTCAACCTCCCTGAAGCCTACAACAGGCTCACTGCCTGTCTGGGTGGTCAGGGTCCCTAGACCTGATGTGCTACCACTTTTGTCTTCTCTGCTGCTAGGGTGGTAGCCAGGCTGGGAAAGAAAAGGAAGATTTGTAAGGTTATTGCATTAGGCAACTCCACACCTCTCATCTGTAAACACACACACATGCTCACAGACTCATTCCATTTATTGGGTAAAGTGCTCCCAAGAAGACAAGGGCAATAAGAGAAAAGGAGGGGTGCTTAAAATGATCTAATCCGGCCCATCACTTCACAGCTAGGGAGACATGAAGCCCCTGGCCCATGACCTCAGTACAGTAACCAATAGCAATAGCCGGAACTCAGGAGTGCTGATCCATAGCCCTAGCTGTGCAATCTGGGTAAGTCAGCCACACTCTCTGGGCCTCTTTCTAGGGTTGGCCTAGAAAGATGCCCTGTGAGCAAGATAGGGCTTCCCTGACTCCATAGTTCCGCAGGGGAAAGAAGGACACCTGAGCCACTAATGCTCAACCTAGCCTTAGGAAGACATGGCTTAGAAAAGAAGACGCCCCCCTGCCCTCTTCCCAGCCTGGAGCTCTCCTCATACCCAACTAGGGATGGAGTAGAGTAATGAGCCCAGTAGCCCCCTGGGGGGTTGTCCTGCCCCCAGAGAAAAAATTCTTCCAAGGACACCAAACCTTAGTCACCGGGGATGGCATTTTTACCGCCAACACCTGTTAAAACTCAACTCATGACCAGTTTCTGATGCTACGGGCTGAATTGTTTAATTAAGTATTACTCATTCAGGAAGCAGCCCCTGCCAACTCACCCCCAAACTGCATAGTTCATTTTCAGAGAAAAGGAGAGAGGAAGAGAGAGAGCCTGCTGTCAGCTGGCACCGCGGGGGCCAGCTCCTGGGTGCCCCCGGTCCAGCGCAGCCAGCTTTGGAGAACCAAGCTAAGAAATCAAGTTAAGCCGTTCTCAGGAAGCAACAGCCTCACTGCTGAGTTACGCCGCACAGTATACACACACACTCAGACCCACACTGACACACATCAAGACACAGACACGTCCCTTGCCCACAACCGCACGAACACGCTCACAGAAACACACTTGTACACACATTCACAGAGATACATACACATACACACACACACACAGAGCTTGGGAATCGGGCAGCGGCCCACGGAGTCATCACTGGGAGATTTTGCCGTTCGGACCATCACTTGAATTTGAACCGCACAGTTACCAAGTCCCTACACACACCCCAGGGGCGGAGTTACCCATCCTGGGTTCCACGGACGGGCCAGGCTGCTCTTGTTTTTCTGTTTTAATCGATTTTCTGACATAACACTCAGGCTCTCCCCTGGATGCCGGGAGAAGCCACCGCGGCTCCGGGGCGGCGGGGAAGGCGGCGCCACCCGGGTTGTCGCCCGGCGGGCTCCCTGGGGGAAGCGCTGCAGGCTGGGTGGGGAGGCTGGAGGGGGCCAGTCTGGCCGCGCTGCAAATCTCTACCCGGACGGGCGGGAAAAGCGAAACTAACTTAGCTGAGTGGGGTCACGCTGCCTCGGCTGCGGGGACAGTCGCGGGAACGCCCCGGAGGACCAGGGCATCGAAAGTCTGCTGCGAACGCAACGCGCCCCAGGCCCCCTCCGCGAGTCATTAGCCGCCAAGGCTCAATTGCGGGCGCGACGGTCCCCGCGGCCGCCGAGACCCCAGCCCCGTCTCGCCCCCGCAGGTGGGACCCGGGAGCCACCAGGATCCGCTTGCTCCTGCAGCGGCAGCGGCAGCAGCGCTGGGCGGCGCCCCGCCGCCTCTCCCGGGACAGGAGGCGAGAGAAGAGCTCCAGGAGCCACCGCGGGAGGGGCCGCACGCCCCGCGCCCTACAGCCGGGTCCTCAGCCCGGACGCCCCTCCGGTCCCCAGTGCCCTGCCTCACGCTACCCACTCGGTCCCAGTGCTGTAATCGGCCCCAGTCCCGCGCCCACCCCGTCCAGACCCGCACCCACCGGATCCCAGGTGCTGGGCACTGCCTACCGCGCCCAGGGAGGCCGCCGCCGCCACCGCTGCTCTCCCGGCCCAGGACGATCGGGCGCCCGGGCCGCGCCCGCCGCAGGGAGCGAAGTCGCCTCCTCCCCGCGGCCCCGGCGCCAGCGCCTGGAGCTGGTTCCTGCTGCGAGCGCGCGGGCTGCCCGAGCGCGACTTGTGTGCTAAGAAAAAAGCAACCGACGGCTTTAAAGTGGAAAAAAAAAAAAGGGAGTGTGGAGCGCGGTGGGCGGGGCCGACCGACCCGTCCCGCCCCCTGCCCTGCCCCTCCCCTACCCCGCCCCCGGGCTCGGGCGCGCGGCTCGAAGCGCGGCGGGGTGCGCGGGCGCGGTCCGGCAGGGCGCGGGGCTGCGGTGCGTCACGTGCCCGGCGCTTGCTGGGCCACCCCCGCCGTCCGCCTGTCCACCCGGCGCCGCCCTCTCTCGGAGGCCGCCTGGGGCGCCCGAGGCCGGGATCTGTCTCCAGCCCTGGTGTCCGAAGCCGACGGCCTTGGCGTTGCCGCCTGAAGCTTCGGTCTCTCCAGGGGCGTGTTTGGAAAACGCAGGCGAGAGGCCTGGGTTGCAACCCAGGAGGGCTGCGGCGGTGCCGGGCCTTGGAGTGGGGTGGAGAGAGAGGATTGTTCTGTAACCTCAGGAGCAAGGCCTCGCCTGCCTCATCTGAAACGCTCAATCGCCTCGAGTTCTGCAGATGCTGGGGCTCAGGGGTGACACACGTGGGCTGCCCGCGGCCCATTTCTGTGCCCATGACGATTGGGGCAGGGGGTGTCTCTGGATCTCTAGGCATCCCATGGACATACACAGTGAGAGGACACCTCTCCCGGAAGGCTTGTGAGATGGCTGCAGGTCCCCTCAACCCCTGCGGACTTTCATAGTGTCCTGTGGCTCTAGCTCATCAAAGGAATTTCCCTCCCTGTTTCCAACAGAGCCGTCACTGGGACAGGGAAGATTTTAAGAGCAAAATCTCACAAGCTTACACTCCTTGCTGTGTGTAGCGCCCACAGAAAGGGGGGTGGGAAATTAGTATTATTTCAGAAGTTGTACTAGTGTGGCTGTGGCTTCCCTAGTTACTTAATCTTTACCATAACCGTACTAGGGTAGGACTGGTGTTATTGTAAAAGCAAGAAAGCGGTGACTGGCCAGACACTTGCTGTAGCAGAGCTTGGAACCCAACTGACTCCAAAGTGTAATGTCTTCTCATCTCACTGTGCTGATAATCAGTTTAGCTTTGTTTTGAACCCAGAATAAAATAAGGCTCCACTGACTGCCCTGAGCAGGGGAGTCTGAACAGGCATTCTGACATTCTAGGTTCAAGTTTGATGTAGGAACATCAGACCTGTGCTGGTCAGATGGACAGCCACTGTCAGCAACCTAGGGGAGCTTCCACTCCTAAGAGCACCTCCAGCCACTCTACAGTTTGAGAACTGCTGTCCATGTTAGGGCACTTGGGAGACCTGTGGGAACTTCTGGGATAGCAGTAACAGGTCTTTCCCTGTTCCCTTACATTCCAGGGCAGCCTAAGGGTGAAATCACAGGTCCTTCTGATGGGCTTGGAAGAGCAGCCCTGTTGGTTTGCTATTCAGGAGGTATGTGTTCCTTACCAAGTGCCATCTTCTCATGGGGCTGGTGCTGAGCCACAGGACCTGGGGCCATGATGCTATCACCTTTCCTAAGGGGAACTCCTTCAGGCATCGCCTCCCAGGGCAGAATGGGGCATATTTCCTTTCATTCAGTGGCAAAGGCTACTTTGGAGCTGAAGACCTCACCTAGATCTGAGTACCCTGAAAGAGATAGCTTCTAATTAAAAGTCTTCAGCACCCCCTCCTACTTCATCCCCCTTCAGCATTAATCTTGAAATCTCAGCTCTGAACCAGTTGGATAATTAGATCCTGCTGACCTAAATTCCCCAGAAGAACCCCTGGGGAGTGAGCCTTCTGCTCCTCCAGGACACTCAGCAGGTAGGTGGATATGGAAAGCTGGGCATGCATATCCACAGAGGTCTGGAGTGGTGCTGAGCAATCCCAGAGGCCACCTGTGTGGGGAGGGCACAGTATCAGTGCCCTTTGTATCAGTGCTGATACTATTGTTTGTGAAAAAGATACATAATCTTGCAATATACTGACGCTTACTGATAAACACTATCCAGGAATTTGAAGACTAACTTGAGCCTTAAACCAAGTATGTAGGGAAGTGTGTAGGGAGGAGGTGGCTTTGGGATCCCAGCAGCACCATCCCCAATCTCCCCAACTCTAGCCCCATCTCCCTCGGACATTGCATCACTTGCATGAGTACAACTTGCTCACTTCTTTAATCTGTCTCAGGAAAAATGATGAAGAGAAATTGTTAGATAACAAATTAGCATCAGCTAGTTTTCTAATATTGGTTCTGAGTCTGTCTACAGATGTCTTGAACACCTTTGGACACTTAAAGCAGAATCCTGCTGCCCTCACAAGTGTCATAGGTTTCTATGTTCTCTGAGTCCCTTCTGCTGAATGGAGTGAATGGGCAAAGGATTTGGAATTAGACAAGCCTCATGCAAACTCCAGTTCTGCCATTCACTAGCTGTGTGACCTTGAACAAGTACTTAACCTTGTTCAGATTCAGTTTTCTAAACTGCAGGACTCTACATGTTTCTCTGGATTTGGGAAGGGGGAGAAATCATTCAAGAAACATTAATTGAACACAACATGTGCAAGGCATTGCATTAGAAGGAAATAAAAGGGTTTGAGGGAGTACTAAAATAAGGAAGTTTCCTAGAAAAGCAGGGGATCCATACGTTTAATTGTAGCAGAATACACCAGAACAGAAAGAATACTAAGGCATCTTACTAAAATTTAGATCCATGATGCATCCCTAGAATAAGATATATTGATCTCACAGAGTTAAACTGAAGTAGAGCAGTTTTTATGTTAAGAATTTTGATCTTACAACATTCACTAATTAGTACCTGGATACATTTTAAATTCTTTGGCCTTAAACTGGGCTTTCACATGAAATCACCTATTGTTAGACAGTGACACCTACTGGCCTATTATGAGATTGCAGTATAGCTCTATCAGACATTGCTGATCATGAATAAAGGAAAAGATCTGGGTGACATTTCAGTAGTTTTAAATGAGATGCTGGGTGATAACTAGGTTCACAGAAATGTCCTATTACTTTGATAAGAAATTAATAAATAGGCTCAGTGCCTGTGGCTCAATGGGCTAAGGCACCAGCCACGTACACCCAAGCTGGCAGTTTCCAATCCAGCCTGGGCCTGCCAAACAACAATGATGGCTGGAACCAAAAAATGGCCGGGCGTTGTGGCGGGCGCCTGTAGTCCCAGCTACTTGGGAGGCGGAGGCAAGAGACTCGCTTGAGCCCAGGAATTGGAGGTTACTGTGAGCTGGGATGCCACAGCACTCTATCCAGGGTGATAGCTTGAGGCTCTGTCTCAAAAAAAAAAAAAAAAAAGAAATTAATAAATATATTATTTTGGTCTTGTGACAATAAGTATTGCAAAGTTCTTCAAAAACACTTCCAGTGAAATACATGTAATAGTGAGCAAGCTGTGATTTTGGTATTTAATTTTTCACCAGATGTTTTTAACAGTCTCTCAGTACATATTTCTGGGCCATCTTGAGTATTATCTATATTCCTACATAATTTTAAGCCCAAATGAATAAACACTGAACAGTACCGTTCTGCATGCTGGAGAGAATGGTAAAAAAAGAAAATGGGCTAGGTCCTGTCCTTAAAAGAATTTCTATTTAAGTGAGAGTGACTGATAATAAACTATTAATGAGACAATTCAGATAATAATAGTGTTAACACAGAGCCATTTTATATAAATGCTCTATGGTCTATTTTTATTTAACTTAAAAAGGGGGGTGGGGAGAAGAGAAGACCTGTATTCAGTGACTTCAGTTGTATCCTTAAGTCCTTACACATATTAAAATATTCTAGAAAGGTCACCTTTCTATCCCAAATAACAGATCAGAGACGTTGAATAGTCAGGGACACAGTTCTCCCTCATGTCCCCCACTATAGTGCTTGCTGGTTTGGTGGACACCTTGACAACAAGTGCAAACTTACAGGTCCAGCTTCTCTGCTCCATCCTCAGTCTTGGATTCCCCAGTCTCCAGCTAGTAGGCTAGCTGCCTCATTCATTTGGTAAGCATTTACTAATTGTGAGCAGAAGACCCTGTTCTGTGCTGGGAGCTTGCAAAGTTAGTGTAGATCCCATGAGGGGCCAGTGTGGAGAGAGAATGAATCACCTCCCATTCTGCCTCACTGCTCCCAGATTTGGAGCATCAGTCCTACCACCCTTCTGCACAGCCTGCACAGGGATTTTTCTTCAGTGAATCCTTTTTTCCATGGGTATCAGATTGGAAGAAATAATTAAGGCACTCAAACCCACATGAGGACAATAGATTGGTTTTTTTTTTGTTTTTGAGACAGAGCCTCAAGCTGTCATCCTGGGTAGAATGCTGTGGCATCCCAGCTCACAGCAACCTCCAATTCCTGGGCTCAAGCGAGTCTCTTGCCTCCGCCTCCCAAGTAGCTGGGACTACAGGCGCCCGCCACAACGCCCGGCCATTTTTTGGTTCCAGCCATCATGTTGTTTGGCGGGCCCTGGGGTTGGATTCGAACCTGCCAGCTCAGGTGTACGTGGCTGGCGCCTTAGCCTGTTGAGCCGTAGGCGCCAAACCGACAATAGATTGTTTTAAAGCTAACATTTATTGAGTGTTTGCTACATGCTGGCCACCATGCTCTGTACTTTACAGGTACTAGCCTGTGTGACCCTCCTGTGAGATAGGTACTATGGCTGTCTCCATTTTACAATGGGGAAGTTGAGACACAAAGGGGTTAAGCAGATTTCCCAGAGTTCCCAAGACAGTAAGGTGGTAGAGCCAGGACTTGAACCCAGAGCTGTTCGAAGCCCAAGTTGAATGTTAGCCAAGTTCACATTGAGTGTGACCCTTAAGAACCCAGGTATCTGGAGCACCAAAGTGGCAAAGAAAAAGTACTACCTTCTCAGCCCCTGGAATGGGTCATGGGCAACAATTGCCAAACAGAATACCTGTGCAAGTTGGAGACAAGCCTAACCACATGACAGGAAGTGAGCAGATACCAGCTCTAAGGAGTGTTCTGTGGTCAGGAGGAGGGGTTGTGGAGAGTCAAGAGAAGAGGAGGCATCATAGGTGGGCCCAGATCCATGTTCCATGCATCTTACCTCCTAAGCAACTCCCAACAGTGTTCACCCATCAATCCCCGCCCCCATCACCTTCTCTACCTCCACCTATGCCACACTGTGCTGGGGTAAATAGTGTGCCCCTAGAATTTATGTCCACCTGGAACCTGTGAATGTGACTTTATTTGAAAATAGCATCTTTCCAGATATAGTCAAGATTAGGTGGGCCCTAATCCAATGACAAGCACCCTTATAAGAAGAGGGAGATTGGAACACAGACACAGCAAAGAGAACCCACAGATGTGGTGAGGGAGGCAGAGACTGAAGTGATGCACCTCCAAGCCACAGAATATCATGGATAGCCAGGAGCCATCAGATGCTGGAAGTAGCAATGAAGGATCCATTCCCATAGCCTTGGGCGACAGCATAGTCTTGCCCACACCTTGATCTTTACTTTGGCTATCACAGGTCATCATCACCCTTCACCAGGGGGTGATGACTGCCAGGCCTCCTCACCCACTTCCCTGCATTCACGGCCCCTCCAATCTCTTCCCACTCAGAAAGCAGCAGAAGTGACCATTGCAAATTGTACATACATTTCACATGGACCGCCACTCTCTGCTCTTAAAATAGTGCCCAGAAGTCTTAGCATGCCCATGGGCTCTAGGAAGTCCGACTTGCCCTTATTGCACATGCTCCTGTGGACCCCTCCATCACTGCACTTGACACGGAGTGATTTTTATACTTGTCTGATTCTCTGCTGAATCTGCATCTTATCAGCTGGTGCATTTCATGAGGATCTGTGTTTGCTTCCCACCGAGTCTCCAAAGCTTATCTCAGGCCTTGGTACATATTAATACATGGCTCAGCCCTTGGTACATATTAATATATACAGAGGCCCTTGTATCCGATATCTACTGCTGAGAACCAAACCAACCCCAAACTTAGCGGCTTCAAATCAATTTCTGCAGGGTGGCAGGGGTTGACTGGGGGCCTGACTTGCTGTCTTGAGGCTGTGGCTGAAAGGGCAGTAGGAATGTTCACCTCCTGGTACTGGTAGGGGAGCCAGGAAGGAAAGTCTCTACCAGAGTCTCCAGCACTCACTTCCCCGTGGCCGAGAAGGACACTGCCCCAGTGCAGGGTGGGAGTAAATATTTTCTTAACAATAAGCTAATCCCTCGCTGTCCTCGATCAATATTTGTTGAATAAATGGAGACATTTGCTTGAGCAAACTTAGTCAAACAGAAGCAGGAGGGGTGGGTTGGGGGCAGCTGAGAACTGAAGGATGCTTTTACAAGTTGGACACACTCCAGGACCCTGGCCTCAGGAGGTGACCTTCAGGAAGGTGTCTGCAGGGCACATCGTAAAAGTCAGTGTTCAGTTCCCATGGAAAGACTTAGGGTTCCTGCCCCTTCACTGGGGGGTGAGTGGTGCTAGCCCTGCTGGAAGCCACACAGGGGGATTCTGAAAAAAAATTCCCTCTGGCCATCCTCACAGCTCCCATCGGCTCTGCCCTAATGACGCCTTTCCCAGGCATGGCTGGTCCACCCTGGCTGCTGTGCCTCCGAGAGCCGAAAGCCAAGAGTGATGTGTTCCCTGTACCAGTAGTGACTACTGTCTCCTCTGCTCCTTGTGACAAGAGAACCGGATGTCCTCATGGTCTGAAAGTTACTTTAAAATCCCTTCCCAAAGGCAGGCAGGTGGGTTAACACTGTCTTTACCTGCTGGAACCTTAGCTGAGCAGCCTCAAATCACCAAATCCTCCAACATCAGCACACTGGAGGGGAGAGGGGATGGTCCTGAAACACCCCTGATGGACAAGTGAGGAAACTGAGGCATGAAGACATTAAGTGACTTGCTCATGGGCTCAAAACCAGCAGGTGACAAAAGCCAGAAATTATCCTTAGTACTTTAGATTTGAGCTCCAAGGCTAGAAACAGAAATGTGTGTGAAGTCTCCCTTTGTGCCACTGACACCCCAGCAAACCCAGAAGTCAAATAGGGTAGCCCCCTCCCTCCCCTAGAGTGAGCTCCCAGCATGGCCCCAGAGGAGTCTGTTATTTCCATTATAATTTCTGCTCTACTGGTGATTCATAGGAAGGCCGGGTGGCCAAGCAGGCTCAGGTCTCTGCTGGCAGCAAATTCCAGGTTGACCAGGATGTTAGGAGAGCCCTCTAGTTCTTTGCCCTAAGTCCCTCACCTGAAAGATGGGGATGAGAATGGAGAACACCTCAGAAGAACACCATGGCAAGCCCCTCGTAGCCTTTCCCTTCTCCTGGCTCAGGCATTACCATGACAACAACCAGCTGGCTCTGCAGGAACAAGGGCCCCATAGGCATGACCTGCAAGTGATCCCTGGGTGCTTCCCTTACCTTCCTGTTGGCACTGAGGCTTAGGAAGGAGAGGACCATTGTTAGCACCCATGTGTGGGCAACTCACAGCTACTGGGTGCTTAACACTGCAAGAGCAAAACTGTCACTTCCTACTTCAAGGGAAAATAATCCATTACTATAGAATGGATTACCAAAACAGAATAACCAGAATTGACAGAAATACCAGAAAGGAAATATAGTCATAGTACACTACATGGCTCAGCTGTGAACAGTATTTATATAGTCACAATAATGGGCACAACGAATATTGATTTAACCCCAAATTGTGCCATAACTGTATTATGAAGATGGCAAGAGAAGAGTGTTGCTCCTCATCTTTTATACATGGAAGATAATAATAAGCTCTCAACACTTAACCAAGAGCTTATTATGTTCCAGGCACAGAATATGTACTTACATGTGTCAACTCCTTTAATCCTCACATTAGCCCCATGGTGCAGGTACTACCATCCCATATTATAGATAAGAAAACTGAGGCACAGATGAGAAAAGTGACTTGATCAGGGCTGACTTGCTAGTAAATGGCAGAACCTGTACCCAATTTGTCTGTCTGAAAACTCAGCATCTTAACCATTATTCTAAGTTGCCTAAATTGTGGTCTCTCCTCCTCTGGTTTATATGTGCCATGAAGGCATTCCATGCTCTGACGAGGGACTATCTCTCTCAGGATGAATGTCAAAAATGAAAAGATTATAGGGCAGTGCCTGTGGCTCAGTGAGTAGGGCGCCACCCCCATATGCCAGAGGTGGCAGGTTCAAACCCAGCCCCGGCCAAAAACTGCAAAAAAAGAAAAAAAAAATTATAAAAAGAATAAGCAAGCAACTGGGAAATATAGCAGTAAATATCAGAACAGCTAAACAGAATTGCAAGTTGTCACCTCTGGGGTATGATTGGGTATAGGAAGATGGCAAAGCAGGAAAGTACTGAAGGGTATTTTTTACTTATTACACTCTGATATTAAAAAAAAATGATTTGTACATATTGTAGTCCACCCAGGCTGCTATACCAAAATACCATATACTTGGTGGCTTATATACAACAGACACTTGTTCCTCACAGTTCTGGGGCCTGGGAAATTCAAGAGGAAGAAGCTAGCAGATTCCCTAGCTGATGTGACCAGCTTTTGTGTCTGGTGGGAGGGCAAGGGATCTCTCCAGAGCCTCTTTCCCAAGAGCATGAAATCTGATCCTGGGGGCTCCAACCTCATCACTTATGCTCCTCCCAAAGACCCCACGTCCTGTACCTTTACCTTAGGAGTAAGGATTTCAACACATGCATCTCGAGGGACACAAACATTCATACCATAGCAACATGCATTATTTTAGTTAAAATGCAAATCAAGGCTGGGTGCCTGTGCTCAGTGGTTAGAGTGCCAGCCTCAAGCACCCGGGTGGTGGGGTCAAAACCAGCCTGGGCCTGCTAAATAAAACAAACAAACAAACAAAAAGATGAAAATAAAAAAATAAAATGTAAATTATATCAAGAAAGGGTGATTCATTCCAAAAGTACCCTACCCCCCATTTTATGAGGCTATACTCTGGCCAGCTTCCTGGCAGGCAGAGCTTTCCAGCCTCACCTGGGCTGCTCACCATACACGGTATCCCTCTTGCCTCTTTTGCCCTAGGAATCTGCCTTGCAGATAGCTCCCGTCAGGGTGCCGGACCTCTCCCTAGTTTCTATCACACAGTTGTGGTTTGCCATCAAGAGGGTTTCCTGGCTGCAGGTGACCCAGGGGCAGCTCTTCCCTGTGTTCCCCAAGGACCAGTATGAAGCTGCCACAAAGATGCTGGAGAAGAGTCGCTGGGCCTGGCAGCCCCTCCTCACAGGCTGAACTCAGAGCTTTGGTGCCCAACCCAGAGGGAGATGCTCCTGCCCCAGCCACTGTCCACTGACTCTCACTGTCCCTCCCAGCCCAGTAGGGGAGCAGGGGAAGGCAAGTTCAGCCAGAGAGGGGAGGCGACTGGCCCCATTTCACCAGCACAGGTTTTCTCATCTATCCGTTCCCAGCAGAAGCATCTCTTCCACCAGGTAGCTGAGCACCAGCCCCTCCCTGTTGCCCTCCTTGTTTGATGGGGGGTCCGGTAGCCCCCAACCCCCTGATTATCTGGTTATATGTGCTACGGAGAAGCCCCATGCTCTGATCAGAGACCATCCCTCTCTGGATGGGTGGTGCTTTGGGCTATCGGCTCAGTCCTGTTGCCACCCTTTCCAGGACGCCTCTCAGGAGCCCCACCCTGTCCTCCACCCTGACACCACTCATCCTTCTGAGCCAGTAGCTCCGGATGGGGGCAGCTGAGTCTTGGTGAGGCCCCAGGGTGCCCACTCGGAATCCAGAAGTTGTGCTGGGGTGGAGTGAGCTACTGAATTTCCTTTCTATTTAAAGAAAAACACAAGTCAATATTTTTAGGTGCCAGTTAAGAAGTTGCTTCCTCTGCAGAGGGTCTGCTGTGGCTGGGTGGTGGCTGACCCAGTCTGCAGGATAAGGACAGGGGTAGAGGAGGAAGGGGGAAAAGCGGAGGTGGAGGGGCCTCTGCTGCCTTCCTGGGCTGGTTCAGGACAGATACTGACATCTGGTTTTACGTGAGGGGTCTGTTATTTTCCACACTCAACTGGTGGGTTTGCCTGGAGCTCCAGAGGAACTTTCAGGAAATTGGTGGCAATTTGAACCCGGGCTCCGTCTGGCCTCTGGATTGCATTCTGATACCAGACCACCCAGGCAGCTGGAACTTACCAGGAGTGGGCTGAACCCTGTCTGGAAGCTGCATCTGGGGTGCCTAAAGCCAGGGCTGGCTCCAGGACCGTTAGCCTGTGCGCCTGAGTCCAGGCCTTAGGGGCCTCTGTGCCCAGCAGGGCCAACTGCGAGGAAGTGCAAGGTGATTGTGCAACTCAAGGGTCACATCTGGCTCCTGGGGCATCTGGAGAGGATAGCAAAGGCCTAGAGAGCTCCTCAGGGGTGGGAGCTGTGGGCTCTGCCTTGGGTGGTGAGCATGCCGTATGGCAAGACCCAAGCACACAAGCATTGCAAATGCAGAGGAAGCCTACTGAGCAGGCCCTGGCCAGGCTGGGGATTCTGGACATGTGCCCCTGCTGGGAAATCCACCCCCACAAGCCACAGTTACTATGTTGACAGAGCTCTGAGCTTCCAACAGGCTTCCAGGTCTTTAAGTAGGAGTAAATCTCAGCCCCTGGGGCTGACTTAGGAGTTGCATCCCATCCAGAGCTTCCAGAACCTGAAAGGGCAACAACTCCACCTTGCTCGGGGGGGGGGGGGGGGGGGGCGGAGAACCACGCCCCGCCAAAAAGATGGGGGGGGTGGATTTAACAC